>VXBW01001549.1:912320-931734 GCA_013400375.1 Thinocorus orbignyianus
AAAAAAAAGTTGCTGTGCAGATTTCAGGGACCAGGAGGAGGAAAGGGGAAAGAAAGCAGTTCAAACTGAATTTTTGTAGTCGACCTAATTTTGAAGCCCTAAGCCTTCTGAAAATACTGCCTAGAAATCAGATATGTGCTAGAGATTCGGTTTTGAACCACTCTCTCCCTTTTATTCTTCTAAACTTTAATTTGAACTGGGCAACCCAAGGATTCTGCTTCATCAAATCATTGGGGTGTTATTTTTACATTAGCTGCACTGTTTTTTTCTTTATGAAAATGACTTTCCAGACAAGAGGTTACTTCTTACTTGGGTTTGCACTTGATTTTGTAGAAGTGATTCCACTTTTGTGAACAAGGGTTGGATCAAAACTCCAAGGCTGATCGAGGGCAAAACCTGGAGCAGTGAGGGGTAACTTCAATTTAGTTAATTTTAGCTGCCCTAGCTAGTTTTTATGGGATCAGAGAGTCAGGTACTAAGAGGCAAAGTCCAGTACAATTTTGTTTCAAGCTACAGGAATTATTACTGCTGTTCTGTATGTTTCGTCTCATATTAGTTTTTAGATAAAAAAGAAATTCAAACAGTCACAGATGCTTCTGGTTTGATACCAGAACCCCATCAAAATCTGACATTTTGAATTAATTTTTTTTTGAGCACACATTGGGGAGATTTAACTATCTTATTGAAACATTGCAAAATTGTTCATCACCAAAACCGCTTTATAATTAATCCCCAAAGGTGAAATTCAGTCCTGTGCAGACAGCTTTGCACGGCTCTTTGTCACATAAGTACTGCTGTGTGGAAACTAGGGGTAAGGATGAAGGGTAATTAAAACAGTCTAACTTGAACAGTCAAAACCCTGTAGTAAGCCTTTCACGGGTGCTGTCGTGAAGTGAATATGTTCTGAAGTGGTGAGAAGCTCCCTGTCTCATGTGAGTGCAATTTGTGAATCTGGAAATCGTCAGTGTCCTTGGAAAAACAGAAAGAGTTAAATGAT
Organism: Thinocorus orbignyianus; assembly: GCA_013400375.1. Lineage (NCBI taxonomy): Eukaryota > Metazoa > Chordata > Aves > Ciconiiformes > Thinocoridae > Thinocorus > Thinocorus orbignyianus. The sequence continues at coordinate 913,318 of VXBW01001549.1, forward strand.
GAATTCTGTGATGGCTTTATGAGTGAGTATTGCAGGGACTTATTCACACCTGAAAAATATACCAGAGCAGGAAATAGAAGGGTGAAAAACCAGCCCCACAACACTAGAGGAGATTTCACCACAAACACTAACATGGTCATTTAGATACAAGATCTAGCCAAAGCAAATAAGAGTTATTTAGTAATCAGTGTGAATATCAGATTGGCAATACCTGACCACTTAAACCTGTTTACAATATCTATTTTCTAACAATTTATCACATCATAAAGGATTCAAAGATGCTCATAAAAAATGCCACTTTTGCAGTGGCAGGTGTAGGAAAAAATGTAATCTTAAGCAATCCATTATATAGGCCATTTTTTCAATTAAAAAAAAATAAATCATTTTTTCCTCACTGGTTGTTGAGGACTTAATCTTAAATAATGCTAGGGGACTTAACACAGAGCTTCCATTGAAGAAGCTCTGAGAAGCAAACCCTCCAGTTCTGTCCAGCGAACTGCATATGCTTTCACTCATGCTTTGAAGACAGAATCCCTGATATGCAGCCTATTCCTTTTCCTCTGGCAGAGGAGGAAGATATCCTCCAGCAGAAACAGCTGGACCAGTAGCTGTAGTGCAATGCACGAAGAAAGCCATGAGAGAGGGACCATCCCGTTACCCACTTCTTCCCTGTCTCTGGTGGCAAGAAATGCAGCTGGAAGGATTATGCCTAATCAAATAGTTTTGACTTTCAATTTTCCCAACGTCCATCAATGTTTCGCTACAGAAAAATATCTTTGCAAAAGGGAATTATTTTTAAAATGGCTAAAATCTCTTGTAGTTATTTGCAGACACCTGGGTTAGGGGCTTTGTGAGCCTTGAAACTTAAACCCAAAACATTTCCTTGCACTGTCATCGCTTCTAGCAGGGAAAATGAAAGCTCATGCTCTAATAATCACAATTGGAGAAGTTTCCATTGCACACACAGGTGAAAGAATGATCTTTCTAACAAACAGGACAGAAAAGTCGGGCAACTTCAGGTCTAATCATTGGCTTTTGGATCAGCAGGAAAAAGTAAGATTTGCAAATGTTCCAGGCTCCTGAGGTTTAGGTCCTTTATCTCCCTGTGGTCCTGTAAAATTCAAAGTAGTTCACAAACAGCGATGAGTGAAGATGCTATAATTTAATACCAAATATCTTTCAGAGGAAGAAAGAAATGGCACTTTTATTGCATCTGAAATCTTGGGGTATAATATTTGGTGTTCAATGCCCGCATTTCAGCTATGAAAATACTGCTGTCTCTTAATTACTGGGTCTGCTTTTGTGAATCTCATCAGCATTAGTCGATACCACTTGCCTTTCAACATATGTACACAACTGTATCTATGCACAGGTTAACAGAGAGCTAGCCAAGTTGGATTTCTAAGTGCACAGTAACATTTTTTAGCTAAACCCTCTCCTTGAATCTCTACCTAGAGAAAAGTACCAGGAAATTCATGCAGCGAAGCTTTCCTCAGGTAGAAAAGCGGCGCTAAGCCAGTCAAGTCAGCATGATATGTGCATCCCTGTTACTGACCTAATTCTAAGTGCATGAAAGATATTATTGCAGACAGATGACCATTTTCCACAAATGTCTTTAACCCTTCTTTAGGAAGATAAAAAAAAAAACAGGAAAATGCTGCTTATCGAATGTTCTGGGGCTATTGTAGTGTTCTTAGGGTTGTGAGGATTTATACAGGTAAAACAAAGTTTTCATCTGAGAGGATATTTTCTTATCAGACCATCTAATTAACTTAGCAAAAAAGCAGCCAAGCTTTCAAGAACACCAATATTCTCCATGTCCTGACTACATTAACTACTATACTAGATGATTTAGTAGAGGTGTCACCTCCATGTATCCAAGTAGTCTTGTTTGTCACAAGCAAGCATTATAATAAAACCCTATGGTAAATGTTTAGAAAACAGATGCACTCGGTTTTACATGGGTAACTAAAACATGAATAGAGCTTTCAGATTATACCACTTTGGAATACAGAGTGAAATTTTCATAGTTTTCCCCCCAAATCTTTGTTTATCATTACTCTTCAGAGGCTATGGGCCTGGCGATACCATGGCCAAAGGGCTGTGGTTGCATCACACCCATGTTCTGCTACGCAAGAGCATACATGTATGAAGGCTGCATTACATTTAGACAAAAACCTTGGGCTAGAGAACAATCAGTCACACAACTTTTATGGTGGGCTGAGCACGTTTGATCAGAGTGGAATCCAAAATGTTACTCTGCAGAATCACTCCTCAAAGCAGAGCTACATTTCAGCGCACTGTAGGGTAGAAAAAGACAGGGCTTTAAACAACACATGATTGTAAGCTGAAATCAAATGCTTATATGCAAACTACATAAAAGACTCCCTGGTTTTAGCTTATAAAAACAATTAGAATACTTTGCAACTAGAAATATAGCACCTTCTATTCACTCAGAATTGAAAACATTTATTATTCTTAAAATGTTCATATGAGGATGACACATCCTATATTTCAGCAACAGCCTGGCAGAAAAAAGGTGTGTAAGTGAAAGGATACAGCCTGAAATGCCAAAAAAATAACAAATTAGTCTTCTACAGATTAGACTGCTGTTTTAACATGTCATTATTTGACTATTAAAATTAAATTTAGGGGGAAGGTAAAATCCGATACCTACTCCTAAGTGATGTCTCCATGGCACTATCTATCAAATATGGCTGTTTTTTCCTTCCGTTTAAAACTGTTCTCCTGTGCTCCACACAGCTGAGTAATGTCACTCACTCTCTCTAAAGTTTCCCAAGTGGCCAAGTAATTTAAGTATGCCATCACCAGAGCAACTCTGCAGCTGAAAATATACTGCTATTAAGCCCAGAGAGAATAGATCACTAATTGCAGCTTAATATTAGAGATAGACATGAAATACCGAGGCAGCCGTCAGAGCATGCGCTGGTAATCCGAATTTACGCTGTTAGTGAAAAGACAAAGAACTGTTTACTGTCTTCATGGATGACTTTTACAATTATGCTAGCTAAGTGCTCGCTGAGCTCAGTAGTACAAGGGCTGCTAGTCCTGCTGCAGAGTGTGGATTAATTATCATTTAAGCCGAGGAAGAAATTTCCCCTCCTGCCCGCAGTATTACTCCTCCTTGCGTGGAATTTCACACTGGGTGGAGATTCCCTGCATGACTCTGGTGCCAACAGGGCATCTGGCAAGATAGAGCCCACGTGGAGCATCAGAGGACGTGGTAGCTTCTGCTAGAAGGATTGCAGTCTATAAGGGAGGGAGCAAATTGTATAAGCTGGCTGCTCCAGTTGACTCATTGACCTCCCAAGTCTCTGGCATCTCCCCAGGAGCAGGTGTGAGTCTGGGAGGAGGAAGGTGTATGCCTGCAGCAGGTTTTCAGGGGTTGTTCTTGCTGCAGAAAATCACATTTGGAGTCCTTTGCAAGAGTTTGAAGCTGCAGTTTCTAGCATAGGCTGGAATTTTATTGCCAACCTAACCAACATCCACCATGGGAAGGTGGTAGGAAATGAGATTGAATGGCTCATTGGTCACTTGAGTAAAGCAGTTTATTTCCTGGAACATCACATGCAGAGTTATTGAGCTAGAGCTCCTCATGGTTTGATTTAGAACAACTATTTTTATTACATCTGTAAGCTTCATCTCACCAATTTTATGTATAACCTTTCTTTTAGCAGAGTTGTCTATGGTTTAGGATATGTTATCTTCTGAATCCCCCACTCAATTCCCCTTTCCCTCCGTTCCCACCGATTCCATCTCTTCCATTTTCCAGCTAAACATCCCTGATTGAAGAAAAATAGTAGAAGAAAGGAAGAATATTGTGGATGAAATTCACCACCCCTTTAACAAAACAAATGGAGAGCAACATGATTACCTAGACCCAAAACAGTTTGAAAATAAGGACATGGTTATTCGTGAAATGCAGCTATTTCACTAGCAAGATCAGTGCTGTGGGGTTTAGTTTGCTATGGCCTCAAATTGCTTCACATAAGTGCATTCTTGAAATGTTTGGGTTTTTTTCTGCTGGTTCTCAATAGGTATCTTTTCATGTGGTTTTAATCAATCTCAGTAGTGCTGTAAAAGGACTGAAAATAATATTTTCCATTTTGCAAAGGCAGTTAATTCAATACCACCAAGGTATTTTCTTATCGTACCTTTTTTTTTTTTCACACATAGATTTTAAAAATCAAACACATGGAATGATTTTTTGGATCATGTTGTTTCTCAAGCAGCTTTTAAAAAACTTAATTCTATGATTTTCTTACACTGCCTGACCATTTTCACACTAGTTTCTAAAGACTATTTCTGTATTAGGTTAATTCAAACAAACTAACAGAAGAATTATAGATTCTTGTGAATGATTCCTTTTTGGGGACTATATGAAGTAATCCCCTCAACTAGTAACAAATGAAGTCACAGTAGGCTGAATATGACAGACTGAACAGTTCCTCCTCGGATTCCTGCTGAGAAAAGCAGACAACAGAGTGGATCTGCTGCAGATCTTCATTAGAAAAAAGTGTAACTGTTGTCCTTTCTCATAATTTGATCATCCCTGGAAAGGCCTTTTTCATTCCAAGTATTCACGGGTTCAGATGCAAACAGAATTAATCTTTTCCTTCTGTATCTTAAGCAAGTCCACTTCCTCTATAAACCCAAACATTTGTTTCTTCCCTCTCCTCCTCTTGTTTAAGATTTTAAGTCTTTAAGTTCCTACTATTTGCCCCAAAGGATGTTTTCACAGCTAGATATCTATATTCCCTGGCAGTGCCTCTCTGCAGCACAGAGCAGGATGGATAAGAAACTGGTGTGGATCTAAAAGTACCATAACTGCTTCAGAGTGATGCTGGGATCCTGCTCTTTCAGGTTCGGGCACGGTGCCGCAGTGATTCAGATACAGTCCTGCCCTAATCCAGCCTCTCTATTGTATTACTCTCCATCATGCAGTTTTTCTTGTCTTTGTGCTTAGGGCTGACCCAAGGTATGTTTTCAACCTTTTCTGCATGATTATGTGTGTAATTGCTTTCAAAGGAAAGTCAAGAGGCTTCTGTCTTAACTGATTCTACAGTCTTGGGTTTAAAGAAACAATAGAATGGACAATGTTTTATTCTTTAAGGTAAGGACTTTATCTTTAGTATTTTCTACCAAAAAAAATGAAAAAAGAAAAATGAACCATAGACTTAATTGTTATGCGAGTATTGTTACAAGCCAAGGCTGTACCACCACTTCATCAGATGTTGTTGACAGGGCTTCATACTGAGTACTTTTCAAACCCTTGTAACAAGCCCTCCCCACTTAGATTATTTCTCATATTCTTAGGCTTTAGGCGGTCTCACAGTCAGCTTTTCCAGCATTTATCAACCAGGTGTTGCTGCCATAAAATAGATTCCAGCGTGATTCAACTAGTCATTAAGAGAGGAGAATCAAAGGAGGTGCTAGGAATGTCTTAAACTAACACTGGTTGCGATGATTAAAGCGGGCTCTAATCTTTTATCATTATGTCGGTAGGACTATGGAACCTGGAAAAGATTTAGCTACTAACTCTTTGTAGGAAGCCCACAAACTTATAAAATCCAAAGCAATTTTCACCTTGATTTCAGTCCCTTTTGAAATTTTTTTTTTTTTATTTGAAGGTAACAAATCCCTAGGGATGCTGTCTCCAATCCTCAGTTTCAAAAAAGCTCCAAGAGGGCATACACTTCCTCTAGTAATTGAGCTATTTCAATCTGGAATTCTTTTAGAACTCTAGCGATTACTCACGTCTTGGTGATTTATTTTTAGTGTTTGTTTTAGCAACTTGTTCCACAGCTCTCATGTAGATGCTTTGATTTCAGGCAACTCCTTTGCCAAGTTCCCTTCTCCCAGAAATAAAGGGTCCAGCGTAAGGACCTCCTTAGCTTCTCCCACCTCCAACACTGATGCAAAGAACTCATTAAGCTCCTCAGCAGTGGCCTTGTCTCCTGTGAGTTCTGCTTTTACACATGAAGTGCTACTTCTAAAATAAATCTCAGCTCCATTTCCACATTGACCTCGTACAACTGTTTTGCATGATTGTTGGCAAAAGATTATTGGAATTTGTATATTTTCACTGCCAGGATCAATATTTATCAGTGGAAAATATTATATTTTAAAACAGCTTGCACTTGCTTCATAGAAATGATAGGAAGAACATACGAGCTGGAATATAGATAGAGTCTAAGTAACAAAATTTGCACTGTGCTTTCAGGGATATTAGGACTTTTAGTGGAGATGCTTTTCTGTTTGGTGTAGGCTTTCCAGGTGCTGCCTGCAAGAGAGGAGCATGGTCTGCTGCTGGGGAATCCCTGTGTAGCTTTGTAGAGATCTGTAGGTTGCAAGAGAGGGGCTTGTGCATCTGTGAAAAATGATCTCCCCAAAACTACCTGGTGAGCTAAGACAGAACTTGGCCTGCCAACTTGGTATGTTAGAGCTTCAACAAGGTTTGCACCCTCCAGCACCAGGAAGGTGCTGTAAATAAAACTCCTCTCCCCTTCTTTCACATGCAGGCAATCAACTGGTTAAGTGTAAGGGAAACTCATAGAATGTGTTATCTCCCAAACTTTTAAGACAATTCTGTGCCCAGGGAGGAGATAACAGTAACAAGTTTCCTACTTCTCTGCAGTTAGAAAACACTTCTCAACTTTAACCAAATGTGCCAATTCTAATCTTGCTGTTTCTTGTCTCTTCAGAGCTAAATGCAGTCTCAGCATTCTGTTGTGATTTCTTTTTTTCCTATGTTATTCTCAGCTTCTCAAAGCTTTTGCTTTAAACAACCATACTTTCTCGTGTTAAAGATACCTGAGAGCACTATGCTTAATGTTTAAACAGCTCAATGTGTACCCAATTATGAAAGCAATTAATTTAGTCAAAGACTAGATTAACTGCCATCTGTAGCCTGGTTGTTTGTTAAATTTGAGTACTTCTGATCAAAATTGTCATTAAAAGAATCTTATACAGTATGTGACCCAGTGACAAATCAACGTTGCCCAAGGCCATCTTGATATGAAGAGTCCTTGTGTTAAACTATATGAATTTAATACATTTTTACAAACATAAATTGGTAAATATTATTATACCACTTCTGTCACAAACTTGTACAGTGTATATTACTTGGATGCATTTTATTTGTTTCACGGAAGTGAAACCTTGGAGTTTGCTACTAAAATAATGCTGCTGTTAGTGATGTAATAGATGATGGGAGAACCATGTCTAGGATAAGGTGATAAACTTATACAGAGTAGAGGACAAAAAAAAAACAAGTTGGAGAAACAAATGAAGCAGCAAAATGGACAACTGTAAAAAGAAAGAACATGTGAGCCAGCAGACAAAGCAGACCTTGCCCTAAGCTCTAGGGGGTTTGGTAACTACCGGGCTCTTCTCAGTACTCAGAGGTGTCTACTCTGACATTCTATAGCAAAGGACAACATGTTTTATGTCTCCTATGGTCTGGGTGAACATCACAGACTGTTTGGGAAGGAAAACATGCCCAAATGGCAGAGTTGCCCTTTCCCTTCCTACCCCCATGCACCAGCCTTTTGGTAAAAGTACATGAAGGTGTCATTTCAGGAACATCAGCACTCTCAAGCCAAAAATACTCAATGGATATGAGCAACATCTGTAGATTTTCCAGTCCTCAAAACTCTGTTTTTTAAAGAAGTTAAAAATTACAAGTTTCTTTTAAGAAATATGTGTCACCAGTAAATATATCAATTTATATTTTGGACTCACATGTATTATCTGGATGAGAGGAAAAAAATAAAGTCTGACATAGTGCCTCAGAAATATTTTGAGTATAATATTAACCCTCTCGTAAGTGAGAGGGGAATCAAAGATGTATTTCTACACTGCAGTCACAAAGGAAGGCATATTCTAGAGTTCAACATTTACTTATTTATGATCCTTGATGGCTATATTTCTAATAAAACAATGTCACTCAAACCAAAGTCAAATACAAAAGTATAGAATGTCACAAATTATAAATAGTTCCTTCATTACTTCAACAATCAATAACCTTGTATGTGGCTTAATGTAAAAAGAACAGTAATTAAGTAAAGCATTAAATAATTTCCAAAATGTAAAGGACAGGTTGAAAATACTTTAGTGTATAATGTGACATTTCACTCACTATTGCAAGTCTGGGCTTAATAATAATATGAGATAAATAAATGCCCATAAGACTTTTTCCTCTAAAGGTATATAAATTTTCTTCTCCCCTTTATTTCATCTTTCACTCGTTAAAACCTTTTGATATACTGGAGATGTTTAAAGCATCATGTCAGATTGGAGTTTTGATTTTCTCTTGTACGCTTCACAGCGACCCTTCGTACAGTGTTTGATACAACTGTTCTAGCCAAGATAGGAACTGGTTTTACCATCCACGGCTTGAATTTCCTCTTGGAAGCACAGCTATGCCGCCACTAGAAGTGGAAACAATGATGTAGTAGGTCTATCTAAACATATAAATTTAAGTGACGGTGGTGATTCTAGACATGGGAAAAGAGTCATCCTTTTGGTCATCTGCAAAGACATTTCCTCTGAGTTGCAGGGGTATTCAGTCAAGCAATAACATGCCTTAGAGCAGGGAAATGCACTTAAAACAGTTCTTACGGAACCAACATGCTTCCTTAAAATGCCAGTTTGTAACATTAAAAACAAACAAAGAAACCTTGAAGGTGGAGAAACAGTTCAGCTCCATGCAGCATCCGGATGACCTATAACACATTTTTCTCTCTCAGAAACAAAGCCATATTTATATATATACACACACACACATATCCCTATGTACACAGCCAGTAGCAATCCCTCATCATGCAAGCAAAGCTCAATATCAAAATGAAAGTTCACAAGAAAAGAATATTGAAACATTATTAAACCTTTTTTTCCTCCTACATGTTACTTCTTATAACTATGAAAGAATTAGAGAGACAAGTGAGTATGGTCTTGCCAATCAAGCAAAAGCATACAAAGAAAGGGTCATTATAACAGGTTTTTCTCTTCTGTATATGTTGAGAACAAATTTTGCTTACTTTTCCTTTACATAAGGAAATCCTCTTTGTACAAGCTACACAAACCTCCTAGTTACGTAAGCTTCCTGAGGGTTCATTTTAGTGAACTTTTCGTTTCAATACAGCTTGCTTGAGAAATAATGACTTAGTAATCATCTTTCCTCAAAATATAAAATGGTCTGGTTGTCCTCTTGCTTGTCTCCCCAAGGAGGGGTAAGGATCATGGACTTTGTGGAAAGATTGTTTGAGGATGTGCTAACTTTTCTCCAAGATAACCAATGTTCCTGTCTCCAGCACATGCTGTCTGCTTTGTAGGCAACATCAGCAGAGCTTTGTTAAAATAATATAAATAAAAGAAGAAACATACAAAATTTAAAAAAAATTGTAATGTGCTATCCTCAAAAGAACACAAGGAAAATATATTAAAATACTCACCTAAACTGTGTACTGAATAATGCAAAACACAAGCTAACCACTCCCCAAACGAGGGCTATAAATCAACACAAATCAGGGTTGGGTTGTTTTTTTTTTTCTAAAAGAGACACATTTCACAGGAGAAGCTAAGACACAAAGGTTATTTTTATCTAACCCGTTCACCCAAGCTTAGAGCTATAACCAGTCCTATCATGAGAGGCAACTGAACTTTCTGTTCACAGTTTATTCAATATTATGTTTTGTTAATAAGTCCGTGACCAAGCATGGAAACAATAGTTGCCTACCTGTCCTCCTCTGGCTCCTGCACTCCAGACAGGTGAAGTCCACAGCGGAGAGGGAGGTAGTTCTCCTGGGAGAAGTTAATCAGCTTCACCTGGGTTAAGGTGCAAATAAATAAGTGATTTCTTTACTGCATAATGGAAAAAAAAAGCTGTCATTTTGGCTTTTTAAGGAGGGTCAGAAAGAGTCTGAGGAAAGGGACAGTGAATTTGCAACTGGAATCAAATTTGTAAAAGGGTTTAGGGTTAAGTTACAATAGTGTGAACACTCAAAGAGTTAAGTCTTAGAAGGAACAGAAAGAAGTTGGCTTTCTTGAGGAGATTATGCAGAGTTTATTTGATTTGGGAAACTTCTGGATAAGAAAAATGGCCTGCAAGGGAGGTCAAAACCTCTAGGGGATCAGCAGGTAGAGGATGGATTTGTTCTCAAGCCATTTTTTAAACATATGTCTCAATATTTCTGAATTTGCTCTAGTTACAGGATTAGTTTGTTTTACTTTATTACTATTTGCCCAATGGAAGCTCTTTTCAGGTATTATAAATCTATAGCATCTTTGGGTGAATTTATCTTTAAAAAAGGGAAACTGAGCTAAAGTCAAGCTTCTGGCTGAAATTGGGTTCTTCTTTGAATAAGTTTAGGCCTTGATCAATTTATGGTGATAAGTGTTTGCACCTGTAGCAAGCTTCAAAAAATTTCATCCTAAGTTACCTGACTGCAAATAAATGGATATACAGATAGCTGAGAAATAAAGATATTTGTGTTCTTGTTTCATTACTCAGATCTGTATCTGGAAACTAGTTATTTCTTTTGTCATCCTGTAGCCATTTTTTGTGACTTTTCCACAGGTGAATTTTTAGAAAAGCTTACTTTAAAATATGCAAGACTGGTGCAATATATGGTGCATTTTGTTCTGGAGAAAGGAGTAGCACCAAATCTGAAATATAATATGCACAGGGCTGGTTGTCCTACCCCTGAAATGAAATGCAGTGAGTGTTTAACAACCTGAACAACACTTTCAGAGAATGAAGATCAGACTTTGGACTAACAGATGCCCTTGCTGATGTTAGAAATGTATCTGACTCAATTCTGATGTGGGCAGAATAAATTGCATTTACTGAAACCTGTTTTTTTTTCAGAATAGCTAACGATATTGTTTCTACTTCTTACGGGGTGTGTTGGGGAATGATAAATAAAGACAAAGGCATTGAAGGGGTTTTGTGTGAATTCAGTGAACGCAAAATATGCTGGGCTGAGTGATCATTTTCAAGAATAAATGTTCTGTTGTTTACAATGATCAATACGATTATACTGACTCTGACTTGTGATTTCTTATTTGTTTTGTTGTGGTCAGGTTTTTTTTTTACATTTGATTTAATCATATCATCTTTATATATTTCTCATTCTTTACAATTAATGTTTTAATGAAACTGTACTGAAATTATTTCTTTGCAAATATTTACTCAGAGAGCTGCTTCACCAGGGTGAGGGACAGGAAACAACACTATGCCATATACACTAAGCAGTTCTGGTTGGAATTACTGCAAACCTAACTGTATCTGTTTATAAATAGAAGTAAGAATTGGTACAAATCGTTATAATTTGAGGAAAAAGCAATAAGCAGAGGGGAAAGGCTGAAATGTCTTTCCTTCCAGAAATAGCCTATTGCTTAGAAACATATCAATCTCAAATGAGAAAAATCAGATTTCTACATAAAGGTCAAACTGGTATGAAAGCATTAAGAAAGCCAACAAAACTGGCATGCATAGCATTTACTCAGCTTATTCCCCTTCCTTTAATCTGAATACTTTCCTTCTCTGTTTCTGTATGGAATTATAAAATGGAGTCTACATCAAGATACAGTTATCGGTTATACCAGTGTATGGCTGTAATTCAGGAAAGCACTTAAGTAGGTGATTAACTTCAAGCATCCACTCACCCACTTTCCTAATTAGAAATGAACTTAAGCGCATACCACAAGTTCTTTCCTGGACTGGTTTTAGGCTCTGCCTGTGGGCAGAGCTATGGGAGGGAGTTGGAAAGCAGCTCGTTCAGGGGTTGGAACCAGTCTCTAACCACTGCCTGACTCTGGGGCTGATCCCACAGGCTTGCTTCCCATGCTCAAGCTGCCTCCGTAAATCCCATTGCATTCTGCAGCCTGCAGTACGCACCTCCTTCTGCAGAGCAGTTGCCACTATTTATTTTCCCATATTTCCCAAATATTGCTTTTTGTTATTTCTTTTGTAGGGAAAGTATTAATAGATGTCATAGTAGCTCAAATAAAAGGCTTATGATTGTGAACCCTAAAATATCATCCAAGACCCTGCTTAGCAGCATTTTCACTCTAGATGCACATGAATATCTCTGTTTCTTTGCCTTTAAAGGTGTAGATGTGTCTAGACTTTTGTTTCTGTGTGGGGTTTGCCTATGTTCTACCTCCTCAGTCTGGCAGCAATCTGAGAACCATTTCTCTACCAAATCCTCTAAGCAGCTTGCTCTGGGAGGCATTCTCGGAGCACACCTAATGCTTACTACAGGATTAGGCCCTGGTAAAATGCAGTCACAATGTTTTTTTTTCAAAACCAGGGGTAGGGATGGTTTTCTGCTACAGCAGCTACAACTACCTGCACGCTGTCACTGAGCATTCCTGTCTTTAGCAGAGATGTCCTATTCAATAAGTTAGAGTTGAGTTCTCTCTTTCCTATCCGATTTATCAGGAATTCCCTTTTGCGTGATGTCACAGTGTCAGTAGGATGGATAAAGAGCACCTTCTCCCACAGGTTTGTGGATATATATATCTATTTCTAGAGAGGGAGAGGTTTAAATCCTTTTAGGTGGAGGCAAGAGTAGAGTTTGGGTCACCTTGTTGGGTTTGTTATTTAAGAAGTGAAGATACACTGAAAAGAAGGATTTGTCAGAGATACCCAGTGATAAGCCATCCCGGAGACTTAAGCTTCCAGGTTATTTTGGGAAACCCATAGAGTTAGAAGCTGAACCACTGGCAAAGGAGGATATGATATTGTGCTGAATTATTATATACCTCATAAAAAGATAAAAACTTGCTACCAGCTGGTTCAGTCACCATAGAGCTTATGATGTCTCTTAAAAATATTTTTTGGTCTTGCTGTAGTCTATACCCATGGACTAGTTTTCTGGCCAGGAGTGGACACTATGAGGTATACTTCTGGAACGTACCTTCTAGCTTGGTTTCATTTGAAAATAACACAGCTTTTGCATTCTAAAACATCTCTATAATGCGGAACATAGCACGTGACAGTGAGTGGGAGGCATGCTTGAAAACACTAACTTTCTAAAATGCTGATGTAGGTGGTCCCAATATAATTTTCCTTCATGAAAGATAATGATACAATTTCAATTTATTAGTAGCAAAATAACTTGTCTATCAGTGCTGAAACATGACTGCAATTTTTCTTACGACCTCAGGTATCACTTTGATCTATCTGATAGTGACTCCATACTATCTCAGAGCAACTCATGAATGAAATGACCAGGACATTGAGGTTTCTTGTTAGATGCATGCTTGTTTTCTAACCAAATTAAGAGATAGTCCTTTAGCATATTTCAACACACAAACACAAAAATATTAGTTTCCAGCAGATATTCCTGCAAAAAAAACCCTCACAAAATTTTTGGGAAGCCTTTTAAAAACCTTATTTGTGGCACTTAATTGTTGTTTGGATTATTCCTTGGATTTTTTGATACTACATCACAATGGAGTACAATGTCTGCTGATTATATTTCAAATTCAAAAACTCTGTCCCCTCAGAATTTGTGCCTGAAAATGAACAGTTGAATATGCTGTTCTGGATAATCTTTCCCCAGTTCTGGTGATCTGTCACCATCTTCACACTTGGCAATACTTACAAGTAGAAGAGAAATCAAATTCAGGGCTGGGTATTATCATAAGTGGTAATACTCATTGTGAGTAGGTGGTTAAATCTACGTTGCATTCAGCTGCATGTAAGTGTGTGCTTAAATACCCTCTTGGAGGGGGATGCATTTAGCACAGTTAGTTTAGGTGCCTGCCCAAACAGCAGCTAAAATGAAGTAGTAGGACTTTTGACTTTAATGGGATCAAAAGGGCCGATGACGTTTGCACCAATCTTATAACAAACTAAAAAATGTTTCAGAACTGGGCTGAATTAAGACTAGTGCCCACCTGCTCCTGGCTATAAATGTGATCAGTGTTTATGTGAGCTTAATTTTAACCATGTCATTTGTAATCTCTTATTTCCTTTGGTTCCATATTCTTCCTGCTCTGCAAGCGAGCTAGTTGCACTGAAATTAACAGGATATTTGCTTAAATATCCTGTTTGTGCAAACCTTGCGGCTGTTAAAACCCACATCTGCTGCCTGGAATTGTAATTAACTCATTTAAAGTGTTTTAAAGACATATAAATGTGGAGATATTATTTCAACAAAAAGGGACTCCAGCCTATATATAAGTTTGACATGAGGATGGAGTGCCAGCATTAAATGTCAGCTGGGTTATTGAAGATTTTGATCATATAATTGGGATTGTTTCAGTGCATTTTATTGTAGCCAATACGCTAGGGCACGCTCAAGTCAGTATGAATCATCAGTGTACTATCAGAAAGATATAAAGTAAATAAATACTCGTATAAGTAAAGCTGTAACTCATACCAGAGACAGGTAATCGTATACATAAAAGTAACATCCTTGCTGCAGATTTGTCCCCTACTCATAACTCCATTATCTCTCTCTCCAGGTTCCCACTAAAGTTATGATGGGCATTAATTTTGCGCACACTGTGCTCAGTAATGCTGTCATCGTCTTCACTTGTATCAGATAATTGATTTGATTTAGAAGATTTCTGCCGTATTGTGCCTAAGAAATGGAAAGAACTTCACTTTCTGTATTCTTGGTATCAAACTGCTGCCAACGTACTATAAGGTTGTTTTAATGTTGCTTCCTCTCTTCTAGTTTCAGTTCTGACAGCGAACCACTACTGTCTTTCTACACAAACTATGTAGTCTTGGTTCTATCACTCATCATGCATGGATTGTGTCTTGGTCAGTCAATAGCCCCGGGTATTTTTGTATAAATATACATGATTATATTTTAAATTTGTGGAATGCTACCTCAGTGTTACAGTTTTGCGTTTATTTCTATTATAGGAAAATTCAGTCAAACTTTGGAAAATTAATTGATGTTAGAGACTAAATAAATTTGCAGTTAAGAGAAATCATTAGTTAGGCCTTGAAGTGTCTTAGAGCCGTACTTTCACATGGGGAAGCTAAGTGCCAGGTTATGTCTGTCTGGTTTTCTCGTTTCACCGTAGTGCAATTCAATACAGAGGTGTGCACATGCCACCATATGAGTCTTTAGGGACCAGATATTAATTGGAGATTGCCAGCATGCAATATCACCCTCCATCAGCCTCCTGACCTCCCTTTCTACCCCTGACAAGGCCTACATGTTTCTGCATGAGTGGTGGTAGAGGCAGAAGAGGGGGCTGAACGGAGCTTGATTGACTCGGTGGTTCCCAAAACCTTGTCCCTGCTCTCCTACTGCGTCCCAGGAAACTTCTAATCCATTCGCAAAACCAGTCTGAAAAGACCAAGACAAGGAAATGGCTGTTCATTATGTAAATTTATCTTATTTTTAGGTATTCTTGCACCTTACTAGGAGCTATTTCTCAAAATTTTATTTGACACATGTCATTCTCATCGTTAATCCATTAAACAATTAACGTTTGTGGAAAAATGAAGTCTAATCTGGAAGTCAAAACATTTTATGTCGTGTCATAAAATATTTTTGTGGCAAGTAAAATAATTTTTAAAGATGTACGGTATCTCACAACCATTGTTGTGAATTAATAGAATAAATTAATTATTTTATTTTTTAGATGAGTAGCATATTTTATCATGAGACTTCACCAAAAATTAAGCTTTGTAGATAAGGTTTCATAGGTAGTGTTCTACTACTTAAAAATCAAAGGATAGAAAAGACAAATTAATGCAGTATTTTGAGCTCCATAGTTACTCGTTAAATTCTACTCACATTTTAGTATTTTAAAGATGAAAACTGACGTAAGATATAACTTGTTAAATACTTTAATTTTATCTGCATTTTTCGTGTCAAAAATAATTTTAATATTAAAGGACAACTGTAGACTCCTAATGACTTGAATGCAGTTTGACTGTTTTCATGAAGTGCTCTGTGGGATGTCAGAATATTTAATTCAGGATGTTAAAAACATCCCAAAATGTCACAATAATTATATCACAGCAGGCAATTAAAACACTGGAAAATGCCAACTGACTAAGTGTGTTCTCTGTTATTTAGGAAACTAATGAGAGAGTGACACATAAAGCAGAAAATACAAATTATAACCACAGAATCCAATATACAGCATAATTAATTTTAATATAAAATGTATATTAAAATAAATCAACCTGTCTTAACAAAAGCAAAGAAATACTTCTTTAAAGCTGCCATTTGAGCCCCAGGCTCGATAATTCCCCAGGCATAAGAAACTGGTTTTATGTTTCCCTGTCATTATTTAGTTAATTGGTTATATGTTTGTATTATGATACTGTAATGTGGGCTTGCTCATGGAGCCCTTAGTAAGTACAGTGGCTCCATTCACTGCACTGTAGTTAGCCTCTGCCAAATTCTCCACGTGTCCTTAAATTAATCTAAGGGCAGCTGGGTAAGATCTGGGTTCTTGTGGGGTGGAAAATACAACTCCCTTCACAGCAGGTCGGAGGGACTGTAGAAATCTGCATTGACTCAGGGAAGTCACCATACAAGTAAGGATGCTGATTCCCAGACAGAAAACAATAGAGGCTTGGAGTTCTTCTGGTAGAATCCTTGCATTTAAATGGCAATGGGTTAATCGAAGCAGCAATGCAATGAGAGAGATACTTTTTATTTCATTTGGATGGGGATTTAATCTGTGCTTACCAAGCCAACATCCTATTCTAGCAGATGCTATGGAAATCAACTCATCCTATTCAACACAGGGGAAAGACATACTGTAAGAAACATGACTGTTAAAAAAAAACAAAAGGAGGAATTTAATAAAGATTACAATAGGCAAGTATTCTCATTCATTAATTAGTTAATGAGGCTGGAATAACTATTATTACGGTAACTGAGTAGCTTAAATAATAGAAAAATAAAGTGTCAAATATAAGAAAAAACAGTGAGAGGTGGTTGAGGAGTCACCATGACTGATCCTACACAAAGCTACAGTAGATCACAGTCTGTTTGCTCTGTGTTAAGTATTTCTGTGACAACCACTACCTGGCCATCCAGCAGCAAGTTAACTGACCTAAATTGTCATTGCTACTGAAGGCCATGACCTTAGTTGTTTTTTCTTGCCCCTTCCCTTGAGCAGCCGTGAACATACACCTGAATCATAGAATGGTTAGAGTTGGAAGGGACCTGCAAGATCATTGAGTTCCAAGTCCCCTGCCATGGGCAGGGACACCTCCCACTAGAGAATCATGAACTTGAGCCAGGAACTTGACCTCACCCTGGTCTGGTTAGAAACTAACTCCCCGGACACCACTTTCATGGAGATGAGATCTCTGTCTGGTGCACCATGTGTCTTCCTGAGCGCCAGCACGAGCGCTAGAGACGGGACAGGAGCTAGGAAGGAGGGGGAAGAGGACATGCTCAATCCTTTCAGCAGCAGTGTGGATCTATGCTGAATTAAGTTAATTGGGGAATCATGACATAAAGTGCTATGTTGCATTCCTAATTGCAACAGCTCAGACCGAATGAATTATTTCTGCATTGCCCCGAGTGCTGGGAACGTCAGTGCTTAGCGCTCTTTTAAAATTAGCACCCTTTTACAGTCCCTTGATGGGAGATAATCCTCAGATTTCTGCAACAGAGCTGCATGTGCAGAATGCCTTGAAGCCATCTCAGGAGAAAGAGTAACAATTAATCTGTTTTTTGTAGCCCTTGTTGCTTGTACATAAAAACTTAAGAGGTATTTTGCACTTTCTTGGTTGTTTTTTGAGTTTTGGCTGTGGTTAGGGTGATCCACTTGCAGCAGAGTTTCCTTTTCGTACCTGGCATCATATGGTGGCCAGTGATCACTCAGCCCTTAGATTGCCTGCCTTGTGTGTTATTTTGAGGTGTGTTGTTCTGCTTCTGCTTCTATATTTGTGTCGTTCCTTGGGCAGGTTGTTGAGAGCTGATATTTGGCACATTACACAGCCTTTGAGCACCACTTCTCACAGACAGGCCTTCAGAAGCAAAGATTTTTGGGCCAACAGATTACTTCTGCTACTACTTTTGGAAAAAAGAGCCACAAACCCAACCTGACTTTTTCATCTAGTTTTGAATCAGACTGAAGGGAAGAGACTGAAATCTTCTCTATCCTCATTTGGTTGCTGTTAGCTAAGTGGACGTATCACAACTACCTGAAGGGTGATTCCTATTCTCATTGAAGTCCGACCCAGTGCCCTGAAAGAGACGCCGGTACCCTGCGGGTCTAAAGGCTAAGTAGCTGAGGCATAAAAAATTATGTTCTTTCATGTCTTTACATACAGACTAAATGAACTGTTTTCAGTGTGTCAGCTCGAATAAAAATGAGGCTTCTAACTCTAACTCTGTCACTTTTATCTGTATAGGTCCTTTTTTTTTTTTCCCTCTCCCCCCCCCC
>VXBW01001549.1:931760-1063913 GCA_013400375.1 Thinocorus orbignyianus
CAGGAATGTTCCTTTTGAGTCATCCAGAAAAGTCTAGGAGTAGTTTGTCTTCTGCTGATAGTTATCTGAATTAAGAACATGGGATAAATAAATATGTATCTGAGATATATAAAAAAACCCCAAAACACTTAGAGATATTTACACATCAATATCTCAAAGAATTTTTGTTTCACAGGAAAGCCAAGGTAGAATGAGACAGCCAGTAAGACTACTGGCTAGTTCCATCCCAGTGCACCTTTTTGTCCCACAAAGGTTGATGTATTTCTCTTCTGCTATTTGCCATGAAGTAACATTTTTACAACCCAGATTAAGAAATGGATGACAATTAAAAAAACCCAAATAACTCCAGACCTTATATGTTGGGAATTCTTGTATTTAGCATGGATCATACTCTGGTTTACTCAGCTCTGTGTTCCAGTGTCTTGTTTGGTTTATTACATTAAGGAGAGCACTAAATAAACAGAAAGATGTACTCCAGGAGATACCTTAAAGCAGCAGAACCCTACAATGTCTTCAACCCTGCTACCTGTTTGTGTTATAATAGATTTTGTATAAAAAACTGCTGAAGGCTGTAATTTTAAAAGGTACATCTGAAGCTTCTTTTGTCCTTCAGGACTTATTTGACATCTGTTCTAGTGTTGCGAATGACTATAGGTGAGGCCCATCTAAGGAAACAATGAAAACAGCAATCCTAACCTGTTAATCTGGTTTTCCTGTGTTTCTCTATATTAATCAGGAAACTTTGCACTTTGTTTCACATGCTGAAGAAGAGCCGACTTGTTTTCCCCTGAAGCCTGTCCTCCTGAAGTCTTTGTCCCACCCTCCCTGCAGATAATCTTTCAGTCTACTTTGCAATGATGCCAGCTACTGCTTTTAAACAGGTTTATTCTTTTCTTCTTTGCCATGGAAGGATGAATCTTGCAGAGCACCTGTAAAGAAGAGAGTTAAAGAAACCAATTTAATAGGTAGAAATTGCCAATTTGTGATTTCCTTGAAAAAGAAAATTGGGACAGACAAAGATTACACTCATTATTATGAAACTCTTTTCAGTCACAGAGGCATTAGAAAAGGTATTTATAGCTGACCTTTGAAGATTCATAATTCCTTCCAGTGGACAATGATAGAATTTTGTACTAAATATTTTATTACATCCTTATAGTTAAGAATGACACACACTTTCTATAAAAGAAGTTCTAAACCAATGTTTTAGAAGACCATTGAAACAATATCATAATACATGAACAATTGCTGTTGTTTACCAAGGTGGAAGAACACTGGGAATATTTTTAGTCCATACAAAGTAGAAGATAAAATAGTAGAAATAAATAAATAAATAAATGAAATATGTTTCTGAGCTTGAACTTTGTACTTTTGTTACACAACAGAAAATTCTTCCTGTTGTCCTGAGGGAAGCAAAATGTTTTCCTTTCTTACAAAAGTACATCTTCAAAGGGTTTTTTCAAAAAAAGTATGGAAGCAGGAAACTATAAAATAATTACTTTTTCTGAATAATGGTAAAAAATTATAGCCTCTTTGGTTTAAGAAACACTGTGAAAGACTTAGGTTTTCCAAAACTGAACTTTCTTACCTTTATATTTATCTCATATTCTTCCCTCGTTGAACCTGCTTTTCTAAAATCCCTAAACCCTTTTAGTATCAACTGGGTTGCTCTATATAGATAAAATTATAGCCATTAGGCTAAAATAATATTCTATCAATATCCACATGGTTTTACCTCTCAGCTGAGGTTACTATAAAGTAAAAAAAAATAGAAAAGCAAAAGCCTACAAATATTACATTAGATTTACTACATGCCTGAGGGAGTTTTACTACCTAAATGTTTGATACTTTACTGTATTAATTTTCTATAATATAAAGAAATAATATTTAAAAAAAAATTAAAACTACTCTGAAAAGTTTTATAGTGGAACGTTCACTTACTGTTAATTATTTTTAATATAAATTCCCAAAATTTTTTCCAGCTATTTTTACTTTATTTTCTTCCAAAATACAGTTAGGAGGGTTGAAGACGTTGCAGGGTTCTGCTGCTTTAAGATATCTCCTGGAGTATGTTCTTCTCTTTTTTTGGTGCTGTTATTTTATGGTGGTGGGGAGCGTGCAGATCCTCTAGAAATCACAGTGTAAGAGAATAGAACTTAGACAGGTGGTTGAACCGTGGACTGTAGGTTCCTGAAACTGAAATGCACAAAATCCAATTTGCTTTTTAAGGCTAAAAAAACCAATACATTCCTTCCAACAAGGTTACATAGGTGTATGTAAAATATGTGGCTGGGAAGACATCTGCATGTCCTTTGACAGACTTGACATTCTTGCCAGTTTTACATTTGTCTCTGATATAATTTTCAATGAGAAATTAACTGTTCATCTCAAAGAGGCAATTAATCCCTATAAGGGATGTGTTGAAGTGAGCATGGAAAGGCGCAATAGTTGCCTTTAGGAACTGTGGACAGAGATCGGTGCAGTTGGTGGCTCGTTCTACACTTGGGCCAACGTCAGAGGATGCAGAACCTCCGAATCAAGGTAGTGGAATTAGATGCCATGTAACTTCCTTCAAACCTTTCAAACCAAGTGAAGTTTAGATTCTGGATCTCTTTCATGTAGCTTGTACCTGAGAGTTTATTAATATTTAATTAGGAGTGTGCAAAAGGTGACTACTTCATTTTAGGGGCTAAAAATTTGAGGGGGGGGGAAAAAAAGAGTTGTGTGCAGAGTAAAACTACTAGAGATTGACTTTCAGCTGATCTCTGTCTTAAATCTCTCTCTCTCTCATTTCACAGGACATCCTGACGTGCTAATGCTTCTTTTTTTTTGTTTTCCTGGCTTCTAAATCACGTCCATGTTTGGCTGGGCACGTAGCAGCTCACGCAGAGGCTGGCTTAGTCCATGTACACTGTCTTTCTTCAAAGAGGGACACAGGTCTGTCTTCTCCAAACAGCTGTCAGTTCTCAGACACATTTATTGAAATTTGTAACTTCATGTAAGCTATTTTAAAGTGGTCAGTGGGCTGAAAGGCTGTTGGAAGACATGGGGTACAGATAACAATAGACACTGCTGTTACATAAACCTCATTTACTCAGGAAATTGGAGTAAAATTGATGTGGGATGGCTCGGGATAGAAACTGGGACACGTGAAAAGTTTCTTCGAGGGAGAAAAAGCAAAATGATGTTAGCTTGAGAAGCATTCTTTTCTGTTCTTCAGGTCAAGTGAAATAGCTGAATTGAAATGAAATGTATGATTTCTGGGTTATTTCACATGTTATAAATTGCTTCTCTTTCAAAACAAATATGCCGTTATTAAACAGAAACAACAATAATTCTTCCAGAAAATGTCTGGTGTACTAATTTTTCCTCCCTCTTTCTGATGTCTCATTTTTCAACAGACCTGTGTATTCAATTGTCTTGATTAACTTTTTGTAGAATTTTGATTTCGTAGTGCGTTATAGGAATTGTTTCAGACATTACATTATCCATGCATAGATCATTTACTTGGACACTTTGTGGTGATTTATGAAACATACTGTATTTGTAATAACAATCATGTCTGTTGACTTCATCCTAATAAGAGTAATTGCCTGCTTATTTAGGGACTAGGTCCCCGAAATCTCGTTTGCTATGATTTGCCTTCATCTGGCCTCTTAACCCAACCTGCCTCTTCTGTTCTTCCACTGCTCATCTGTCTGTTGGCAGAGACAGAGAGATATGAAAGGCAAGAAGATCGAATTAGCGATGACCACGGAAAGTAGGTCAGAAAGCAGTGATAGATTTCTAGTGTTTTTCGGCCTGAAAGCTATTCAACTGTAAAAAGCTTTGCGTATTAGTTTTTGGGCTAATTATTTTTTTAGTCAAAAATCAACCCCCTAATTTAATTACCCATTCTTTCACAATTTGACTCTCATGCATTTCCTGCAACTAAGAAATGATCACTGCAGCTGTATATAAACAACAGGAAAAAAATACATATAGCTGGGACTTCCCCTCCCGTGCACTGATGAGGGTATTCCTGAGAGACTGTTGTGAGTTCAGTTTCCCTTAAACCAAATCCCTTTCTGTGTTGTCCCTGTAAGCGATTTTAAATATAAAATAGTCGTAATTTTTCTGACTCTGAACTCCTGTTGCAACTGATGATAATACAAATTTGAAAAGTACTTATTTAATGTGGAAAGATGAAGTTATTAATCTAGCCTTGAGAGGTTTCAACAACCCTTTTCTTCCTTAATGTCCTCTCCTTGTGTACTGAGAGACTTCAGCCGGCTTCGGTGGCCTATTCTTAGGCGTGATCTTTCAGTAGGGAACTAGCAGGGTTGCTTAGGAAAACAGAGCAAATAAATAACTCTCACAGTTGGAAGACTAATGGCATACAGTGAACAATCATGAGAAAAAAAATTTAGAACATGTCAAGTTAGTAACTGGAAGAAGCAAAGATCTTTAATTCATAACTTCTGATTATTTAAAAAGACCGATGTCCTAAACTTTTCAGCAAATCTACTCAGAACTGGGTACCCAGAGCATCAATTAAGCACTGAAATTAATTCTGTGATTTTCAGTGGTAGAAGACTAGCTCTGATTTTCTGTGCTGAATAACCACTTCAGGCTTGATTTGTTTCCACTGTCACAAGCGATATTTCCTTGGCACTGTGAACTGTAAAACTGGTAAATTGCTGTCATTAAGTAATTGTGCTCTCTGTGTGACCAAGGCAGCCAGTTCCTAACCTGTTCCAGTCCCGTGCCCCTTCCCAGCTCTGTGTGACACGTGTCATGCCAGGTTCGGTGACGGGAGCATTGTCTGCTAGAACTTTGAGAAAAACCATCACTTGCTTCAACTCGGAATAAATAAACAATCATTGATCTGCCCTGGATTCAAAAGGAGAACACACACAAGGCAATTTCTGCCTCTTTCAAGCTGCCTTTTGAGACAGTGAATGCTTGTGAGATAGTTTAAAATGACACTGCAGCAAAAAAAAATTAAATAATGGAGTGACTCCTGCGCTGTTCCTGGCAGGTTTGTGCTCCATTCCTCAGCCCATGTCCTCGTTACCCCGGGAACCAAGGCACAAGGCATCTCTGCTGGGCACCCGCTTGGGCTGTCAGGGTCTTGGCAGAATATAGGGTGATTTTCAATGACTTTTATATGTTTGAAAAGTTGAAAAGTTAATTTTTTTTCCTTTTATTTTTTCTTTTTATTTTTTCTTATCTGTAGACGAGATTAAATGCATCTGCTTTCAGGTCATTTATGGTTGAAGAGTATGTTTTGGAGTGCAGTTGGAGAAGAGTGGCTGGAGGACGGATGTAGTATGGGCTGGGTCAGTGCTCAAAAGCACGACGCAGCTTTCCTGACTGCTGTGAAAAATATTTAAAGGTTATATCCAGCGTGCAAGGAGGAAGGAAGAAGTAACGGTCTTTCATCCCTCTGTTGTTGGGGTATATATAGAAAAATTCCTTTACATTTGTAATCTTATAGGAAGCTTTGAGAACAAGTGACACAGAGTGTATGTGTAGTGAGGGTTTTGTTGGTGAGGCTCTGAGTGCCTGTTGCTTGTGGCACTCACTCCAATGCCATTATTAATATTTACAGAAGGCGGCACCTACAACTTTCAGACTTTATAGGAGGCAAAGTCTTTGTCTGAAATTTATGAGGCACCTCAGAGGAATTCACCTGTACTGCATGTATTCTAATAGTGTAACTAAGAAACGCCGTTTAAGCTTTGTATATTTGTTTAGGCAGCACTTTTGTCTTTTCAGCCCATGAAGCCATAGTACTTTATTGATGTAATAAACAACAGAATACATATACTGGTATCGACCCAGTGGATCAAACCCATAGCCAGACTTCTTCAAAAACCAGTGACCGGTAGTATAGATTGAAGAAGACAGTACCAAAACCTCCAATATGCACCTGTGGAGTGAAACATTTTCCCATACATTAAATGTTATCCTAACTTTGAATATGCTATTATTGGTTTAAGCCATGAGTTTAGTATTTTTCCCTCAGTCTTTCAGTTAAAAGTTTTAGAGTGTCTTTAATTAATATACGTTGGAAACTCTATTCCCAACTATCTAATCCTTTCTTGGATTTTGTTAAGTTGTACTTGCTGTTGTAATAAGCTCCATGGAAATATCTGACGTTATTCTATCAGTTTTGTTTTTTTAATTGTTCTGATCAAGAACCCCCCTTTTATTTTGTGAGGTTTATTTCCTCTTAGTTTTTCTGGGGGGGAGGCAGAAAAAAGCACTTACTCTGTAAATATGAAGTGCTCTGGGAAAGAAGGAAACCATGATTCACCCTTTCAGAGAAGACATGGTGTATGACAGTTAAAAATCTTCTTGCCTGCTCTGACCCAAGAAACCCCCAGCAAAATCTGCAGTACAGTTTGGCTGCTTATGTTCTGCCTTACTAGATCATGGTGTGCTCTCTGTCGTGAAATGCAAAAGTTTGAAATGGATTTAAAAGATTCTCTCTAAAAATGCATGTTTTGATTGTTTGGATGATGGCTTTCTAACTAGGCATTTTGTTGCAAAGGCTTTAAAAGTTTTGGGAGAGACTGGAATCCCAGTAATCCAATGCAATACTCTGCAAGTTTCCAGTTATGTCCTTTTACAAGAGAGTGTGTTCAGACCAGCATGACCTAACAGTGAATATTTCCAGACCTGACCTAAAATATTTGAAAAACTTTTTTTCTGATACCTAATGAAGGGATTGGTTAAAGAAAGATTTTATATATATTTATATACATATGGTATGTACACGAAGCTGTTGAGAGCCTTACCAGATACAGAGTAGTGAATGAACTACGTGAATGACGGTCTCAAACTCTGAAAATGTAATAAAATACATTTTCCCAAAATATAGCATAAAAATTTGCACTAGCATGTGTGTAGATGGGAAAGGGTGGGGAAGGAGAGGAATAAAGATTTTATTGGCACTTCTAAGAATGAGTTGTGTAACTTCTTTGTGAGGGACGTGCTCTTCCCAGAATCAAGGCTATAAAACCTTTTATCGTTATGTGTCCTGTACCTATTTGATGGTCTTTTCATGTCACTGTCTTTAATTGCATAAAATAGAAAAAGGCGGATGCAAAATAGGATGATGTAACTGTTCCGCAAGTTACACAAGTTAATAGTTACACATTAGTTATACAAGCTCCAGATTAACAGTTTTATATAATTCGTTGCTGGTGCCTGATTTGAGTTTCAAGAAAAGTGAATTTCAAATCATCCTGTAACATGTCTCTTCAGAAGAGCAACTGACAACTCATCAGCATAGTTGAAGAGCTAAGAGAACTCAAACCAACCTTGCCTGGTACTTTTCAAGTGAATTTGAATGGAGAAAGAATTCCCTATGTGCCTTGTCCTACAGGAGTTGGTTTTCAGAAAGTGAGTTTGGGGCCTCCTGAAAGTCAAAAGCCCTTGACATATTTCAAGTTGGGCGCCTGAAGATAAAGTGCACCCAACCAACTTTTGAACTTGTTTTTTTGATTCATGTTTTTTTTTACCCTGAGTTTTCTTTTAATTTTCTAAGCTTTTTGCATTTCTCCTGTTTGCTTTACCCATTACTTTTTAGGCAGGACAATAAATGTGTGGATTCCACAAGGTATCATAGCTGTTGTTTCGAGCTAGTGAATTCCACATCTCTGAAAAAAACCCAATATTTTGAAATACCGAGCAACATTTTGACTTTGAATTGCCACACTTCAGGTGTTTCTTGTCAATTTATAGAGTATACAGACTATCAGATGGTCATACTCATTTTCCAGATCCTCTTCCCTGCTGTGAACATAGTTTTGGAGAAAGCTCTGCCCTCTGGAAAGGTGTGAGGACACTCTTTAAAATAAGCATGAACTCGGACTGCATATAAAAGCTTTTCTGGCTCGAGGTCTACAGAGTAACAAAAAGATAATTCTCTGAGAGGTCATCAAGTGTTAAAAGTGTTGTAAAGACTTACTAGAGACAAATAGAAGCCAAAAAATGAAGTGTTTGTTATGGGATGTAGCAGTCACAACTTTTCTTCTACTCTCTTTTTCTGTGAACAAAGCCACAGCCAGGCTTTCCCACCTCTCCTAAACTTTCTAGGTAAAAGAAAAAAAAGAAAAGGTGGAATTGATGCTGAGGAAGGTCTTTGAGGTGATGCAGGTCAGATCTGAAAAGCTGTGATTAGTCAGCATCTGGATGAACTGAGAGCTTCAGTGAAAATGCTTCAGCCGGGGAACAGTTGAGATGAATCAGGATGAATGAGCAAGAGTCTTGTCGCAAACATTTGGAGGTGTGCTTCCCTTAACCCACCTCCAGAACATCCCATCTTGCCTGTGGAGGTGTGTAATATAAGGCTATAATTCTAATTCTATTTGAGAAGATGTACTCTGTAAGGACTGAATATATGGAGGGAATGAGTTTAAGCAATGACTTATGTGTTTTCATAATGTACTGATCATCATGAGCTATCATTTTCTGTCAGTAGTTAGCTGTGGCTTATTCTTCTCAAGGATCTTTCACAGGTGTACAGGATGAATATACCATATAAAATTTAGACAAGTGCCATCTGATGTCTGAATATACCTTAAGTAACTACAAGTAGAAATTAAACATCTACATAAAGCAGTAAACCCCTTTTGAACATAAAAACAAGTACCATTAGCAGCTGGAATTTGCATAGAACCTTTTAAATCTAAAAGCACTTTTGCTGCACTCAGAAACTGGCAACATATGGTGGCAGAGCACAGAATCAGGCTATATTTAGTCCTTTATGACAGGTGTAAAAACAAATGTTTAGATGAGAGGGGATGGGCATTTGTTGATACCGTATCCCGAGGCATGTATTTTTTCAGAAGTGAATTGCTTGCGGATTTCTCTTTTGCTAGTGGATATTTTCTTCCTTATAAGCAGAAAAATTCTGTGATGATATAGAGCTCAATTTTTGCCTACAGCAAAGCTCCTACTGAAGGTAGTTCAAAACCTCCCTCTTACAAAAAGCACTAGATGGCCCTTGAAATTATAATGGAAGAAAGAAAGCAAATTGAAAAAAATCATAACTTTTTAAAAAATTCATGGTAGCACAGCTTAAATGCAGAACTCTGTAGGCAAATACTGTGGAAAAATCCATTACAAAAAAAAGTTGGACCAGTATGCAATTCCTCATGTTGGTGTTGGAACCAGGCACCAGTAAGAATTCAGACTGCAGTTTTTTTGGATAAGGGAGAGAAAATGGCATTTGGGTATATGACATCGGCATGAGGGTAGGCAGTTCCAAGCACTCTGTCGCTGTGGAGCAGATCTGTAAAAAACTGGTCTACATTTTAGTTTCTAAACCCACAAGTTGCACCTGAGTCACACATTCAAGAATATATTTACAATTCTGACAGTCTCAAACCATTATTTCCATTACATGAAAGCTGCAAGTCTCATTTAATGGCCTCAGTTTGAGAGCTAAGGCTACTGAAGATTTGTGACCTGTGGCAAAAGTGGCTGTGAAATTGTCAGCAATCAAGCTCCTGTGCAAGCAGGGTATTGTGATTTCCGTGGTATGTGACCAGTGGATGCAGCCTTGAATCTGGCGCTTGGCTTTTGTACATTTTTTGGGTAGTCTTGCATAGAGTTTTTCAAATGAATGGGAAAAATCAACTGGTCTGAAATTTATTATCTCTTAATATCAGCAGGAGCTAGAAGCCATTTTCATGTGCAGGTTTGGGAACTCTATTGAGTGTGAAAATTGTGAAAAAAAACAAAAAAACTCTCCAAGCCCATGCAATATAGAACATTAAGGTGTTTCTCACGGAAATTCCGTGTGTTTGGTGGTAGGTGGAAAAGAGGGGCTGGACAAGTCCACAGCTGCCACTAAGAAAGCCACTACAGCTGGTTACCCTGACCTGCCAGATGCCACAGGGCTCACGGGCTCTTCCAGGGGCTACTACTCACTGCTGCAGGGTCTGCCTCAAATCCCAGCTCTCAGAGGGACCAAATTTGCTCAGCCTTGCCTGGCCACAAAGACCAACTGGAATGGCTCAAGACTGACCTGGTTCACCTTTTGGATTTCTGAAAAGCATTGAGTGTTTTGCTGCTTGATTGTCACTGGCACCATAGCGCCAATTGTCCAATCAGACTTTAACCTCTCCTCCACAGATGTCTAATCAGCTTCTTACACAAAATCCTATAGATTATAATTTTCATCATGAGCCTTTTTAATGGGTTAGTTAATTTATTAATATGCAAAACATGTACACAAAACCTAGTCATTAGTAGCACCACATGTTCAGTACAAGCTATATATGTATGAAAGCTATTTCTGCTCTTTCCCAGGCTACGTGTCTTTCTTCACACAGTGCCACAAGCAGACTTTCACTTATCCTTCAATGGACTATGGACATCTTTCCTGCTAGTCTCAATTTCAGTTGCAAAGCTAGGATAATTAGACTTTGAATTTTTCATATCTTTGTATCATAGTGTTAATGACCTTTGCCCAGTGTCGCTTGAGCATTCAGATGGACACCAGGAATCTTTTTTACACTTGGGATGGAAACTGGTGGTGATAGGGACCTTTTGTTACATATGTGTACAGTGCTTAGCACGGTCCTCAATCTGGAGCCACCAGAACTCTCCTTCTGAAGTGTTTCAAAGCATCTGAAACTGGCAGCAGAATTTAACACTTCCAGTTTGTATCCAGTTGGCATTATCAATCTGTTTCGGTATGTGCCGGAGTGCTGTTTAAAGATCTGTAATCATCAACAGATTTCTATCATTAGAGAGCTGAGACTACGGCATTTAATTTCAAAATAGCAGCACGGGCTCACGATTTAAACAGGAATCACTTAGAAATAAGAATAGTGTTTCTGATTCCTTTTCTAGAATACATCCATCTATTGTGATTTGCATGCAAAGTAAATTATTTGTAAGCTAGAGATTCTTTAAATTATAACACACATTAGTGTTATGTATTCACTGTGTGCAGTTAGAAGTTTAGAGTGACATACTGTCACCAGAAAAAAAACCCCTAGAAATAAATAAAAAGCCCAGTTTTGCACAAAAAAGAAAGACCCAGTCCTGCTTTGCAAACCACACAACACCTCAGTGTTGTGAATTGGGCATTTCCTATTTGCACATCACAGTGAAAATCAGGGTCCTAATGACCACTGATTATTATTGTATGTACTGTAATTAAATTATAGCCAGCTTCCATTTTCTACTCGTCTCTCACTACATGTGGGAATAGAGTTGTATTTAATAATTCAGGCATCAATTTCTGCAAAATGCAAGCCCTGATCCCAGTTTTTTTCCATTATTACAAAAAGAGCTCAGGTCATAAAATGATCTGCAGTTAAAAATGAAAAAAAAATCATAGTAGCAAAAAGTCAAAGACATGAACGAGTAAGGATGTCTGTAATAAGATATCTGAGTTAGATTAATTTATGACATCCATATGGGAGGAAAAAGGAGAGGAAACCAGAGCAAATACACTATAGCACTGAATTACAGCAATTAATGACAGTCTTGATTACTAAAGCATCTTACAAACCTAATGGTATTCAGGATGTTGGAATGAACTCTAGTGATCTAAAAGGGCAATATTTTAAAGGAGAGGTACCTTTACTGCTCCAGCCATTGTCTGATAGAAAGAGGAGAGCCTTCAGGTGCATATCTTTATTTTCCCCACAGGCTTTCAGCATCATCCCGTGCTCTGAAGCATTATTTCCCAAAAGAACTGAATCGCTTCCAGCAGTTTGTCAACACATTCCAGAAAACAAACGAAGAACTACATATTTGTCAAGAAAATCAAGCGCTACTACTAAATTTCAATGTACAATTGGATTCAATTCGGATCAGCTTGTATGACAAGAACTTAAAAAATATCCTACGACTATCCAGGTGGATTTTGTTAGTACCTCCTCCAAGAGACTTTCTTTATCAAGAGACTTGCATAGTACATTTGTGTTCCTTTTGTATTTAAATTTAATCAGATTGCTGACTCGAAGATCGTGCTGGGTTTATTTGTCGAGGCCCCGGCAATGAGGGGGCAGGCAGGACCACCCTCTCTGAGGGGAGACCAGGCCTGCCCCATGCTGGACACAGCCACTTCCAACCAGCTCCAGCCAGCTCCAGCTGACCCACCACAACCTCTCCATCATGTGTGGGTAGCCTGTAGATAAATGTATTTAAGAAAATAAATAAGAAGACTGGACAGGTAGGGGTGAGGAACAGCTCTGCCAACAGCAAAGATGGAGTGGCAGAGCTGCTGCAGGTGTTTCCCCTCAGCCCATGGAGCACCCCAGGACAGAGCAGGTGGATGTTCCCTGAAGGAGCTGTGGCCTCTGGAGGACCCATACGGAGAAGATGAAGAGTATGAGGAGGAAGAAGTGTCAGAGAGAAACCATCATAGGCTGACCACAACCCGCCATTCCTCTCCCCACACTGCACCACCCAGGTAAGAAGAGGTGGGAATGAAGGGATGAAGTTGAGCCTGATGGTTTCAATTTTCATCTTTTTTGCTCACTACCCAAGCCTACTTTAATTGGTACTGAATGAATGAAATTTATTTTTCCCAAGTCATGTCTGTTTTGCCCATGATGATGACTTGCAAGCAACCTCCCTGTCTTCATCCCAGTATTTCCATCTCATTTTCTCTGCCGAAGAGAAGTGGGTGGGTGAGAATCTGGTCCTTGGCCAAGGTTAACCTGCTATGAACACATTTATTTTCCTTAAGACAAGTGCGCTGTGATTCAGTTTTACATAAACAAGAATATGAACATACATATAATTACAAATTTGCTATCTTTCTGTATTTTTCGCCTTTTAGTAAGAAAAAGCCATCATAAAGTGCTTTGTTACTGCATTTTATCTTTACTTCTAGACTGAAAACTCAGTAAGAGCTGACCAAACACATCTTCACATTCAGTGATCCAGTTCTTAAAACTGTTTTCATCCCAGTCCTGTTTTTCCTATTTGCTATGCAGCAGAGTTCACTTTCTGTGTGTAAATCAAATATTTGATCTACTTTTCAATTTATGATCTATCTTTATTTTATTAGTGTTTCGTTATTCAAAGAACCAAGCTGGGGAACAACAAAAAAAACAAAGAAAAAGAGGCAAAAACGTGTTCTGAGGGTTGCAAACACCTGCAAGAGGGCATGGCTATTTCCCAAATAGCAGTTAGCTGTTATCAACCTGCCCTCTGTGCACCTTCATGGCCATGAGAAGATACCTTCCTTGCTTCTTAATTGCTGAAAACCCTTTTTAAAAAGCCCTTCAAAAAGGGCTTTCAGCAATTAAGAAGCAAGGAAGGTATCTTCCTTTAAAAAGGGCTTTCCCTTTCCACCTTTTTCATTATTATAACCACTATTAAATGCGATTACTTAAAATAAATATGTGGCTCCTCAGCAGTGTTTCTGAATAGGAGTGTAGCCCGATCCATGCCCTGTGAAGGCAACGTCCGCTGCCTCTGGCAGGCTGTGGAGAGGCACGTTGTGCATCACTCTTCAAAAACCCCCCTTGGCCGCTTTCCCAGATCGCCCTCCATTCACATCTGAGTACTGAATGGTTTTCAATTAATGTAACAAGGCTAATTAACTGCGTAAGAGTAGGGATTTTCTTAGCGTTACTGACAATGCCTCTATTTAATACTACCTTGGAAATTCAGTGCTTCTCATTCTAAAAGGAAAGTACACAAAGCCAGTGGGTTACTGGGGGTGAAAATAAGAAACATGAATCTCTTTCTTTGCCTCTGAACCTGAACAAATTACAAAGTTACTAGAAACATTTTTTTTAATTGCAATGAAACACCTTTCAGACTGGTTCTCCAAGAACTTTACCAGCCAGCGCTGCTGAAATCAGTATCCTACATCACTGCTGTTTTGATTTCGTCGCTGAAGATTATCGCTGTACTGGTACCTACCACTCAAGAATAAGAACTGTTAAAAAGAGCCATCGTGTACAAGAAAAGTTTATACCCTGGGTTCTTTTTCATGGTAATGTAATATTTTTGTGATGAAGTTCAATACCAGACAGCATTAAGGAAGTGTTGCCTTTATCATTTTGCCTAAACCCAGGTTGGGCTAGCACCTCAAATGTTGAGAGATCATTTAAGGCTCTGTTATTCAAGATCCTTACCTTGAAGTTGTCACCAAGTGTGCCAGACAGTATTGTTGCGGGAGGGGTGGAACATCACTTGCTTCCAGAAAGTGAACTGTGGCCTGGATTACATGAGCTATTAAACACCATCAGACAGTAACAAGTTCTGATATCCACAGCCTTTTGACACTTGAATCATGTACCTGACACGGAAAGAATAGGCATCGATTTGCTAATCCACTGAGACAGGTGATTGCAGGTTGTATGGAAATGTATTTTAAGAAAAATGTTTGAAGTATAACCTTGTCTGTATAAGAAAAGCATTTTGGTAACATACTGTACTGGATACTTCATATACGATTCTGTGGCTGTGATGAGTACAATATATGGAGTTGTAATAAGCACACTATCCAATTCATGATTCCTTGCTATCATATTTATGCATGCTTCTGGTTTCTGGGTTAGAAAAGTCGTATTTTTATTATGAGAGCTAGTTGCTAACTGGTGAATAGAACTTCAGTCATTTTTTCCTGATGGTCTGTTAAAGAATGCTCATTATTTTTTCACATGAAACCTGAAAGTCAGTAGTAAAAGAAAGAACGAGAAGATGAAAGAAAATACTAACATTTGTTTGTTTCATCCTACTGAATAGTAAACATCAAGATTCAGAAGGAACCCACTCTACTAAGAAATTTTATTAATATGCAATAATATGTATCTTTCTAAAAATATTAATTTCAGCTGTTGCACTAATATGTTATACTGGTATGTTATGTTAAAAGCAGTCTAATTAACACATGAATATTTTTTGTCTGCAAAGGAAGAATGATGCCCAAATTGTAAGTAGCTCCTACAGTCCAGGCTGTTTAAGTGTGGGGAGGGAATTCTCCTAGGAGTCTGGACACATACAAACTACAGTCCTCACTTAAGGGCTTGGTTTGTTGTTTTTTATTTTATTTTATTTTTTCAGTGGAGCTGAATCTTGAATTTTTGTGGTCAGCAACTAAGAAGTAAACTGGGATAATGGTGTTTTCAATTATTTCTTTATTATTCTGCAGTCTCATCTTTACAATTTTCTACTTTTCAAAAACAGCATTAGAAGTCACTAGGGAGTTGCCTCTGCCTCTTAGAGGAAAGAGATTTCTTTGACTATAATATAATCCAGGGCTATTCAGGATCCAATCTGAAGTTTATTCAATTAAATAGAATGATTCCTGCTGATTTTTCTGAGGTTTGATTCAAACTTTTAAGTTGTGCACTGTGTTTTTAGTGGCATTTATCTGAAAGAAAAGGCCCTGACTGTTTTTTGATGTGGACAATAGGTAGTTACTTTCATGTCAGCAAAATAGACACAAAACATTCCTGTTCTGATTCTCCTCTTTGTGCTGAAGTAAATATTCTACAAGATTGAAGGCAATGAAACATCAGACAAAAGTAGGATCAGAGAATTGTTTAAGGACAGTAAACTGGCCAATGGAGACATCTCTAGTGAAGGGCAGAGCTCCTACTGATAATTAACAGAAAGCCAATCAATAAATCACCTCTGAAATGTAGCAAATAGCTCATTAGGAGCCACCTACTGAAACGACTTACCTGATTAAAGATGTATATGTAATGTGTTATATAAAGAATGAGGCCGTTACTGATGCTCCATTCATGTACAGTATATGAAAACTTCAATTTCTTTTCAAACCACTTCTGAGGAGAAGCTCATAGAAATGAATGAAACCATTCATTACTGACCTATGTCATGCTTTTTTATTTTCATTGTAGAAAATCAGTTACACAAAGATCAACAAATGTATCTTGCAGTCTGTTACTCTAAGTTAAAAAACCTTGTCACAGGAGCCAAAAATTAGAAAAGTGGTATCAACAGCTTTGCTATTACTGCCTTCAGAAGCACAGCAAGCCGTCAACAGTACAGGGGAACGACAGGTTAGGGACAAGAATGGGAAATATGAATAATAAAAAAAGATAAGTGTTTATGTTGCTGTCTTTCTATGAGCATTTCATCCTTCACGTTATTTTCAAGTTGTCTATGCACTTGTTTTCCATCTTTCTCCCATTTGTATGTGACAAGAGCTGTACCTTTTATCATATAAGATGAAGCTCTTCTGACGGTTTCTTATAAATCTTCGAACTTTCCCAGATTCCTATAATTCAGAATCCTATAATTAGCAAGATTGTTGTTAGGGTGTTAGACCTATTTAATATCAATGCCATAGTTACTATTGTCTATTTTTTTATATGGAATTACTCTCAACAGCACTTACTCTTTAAACTCTCAAATGCTCTAAATTAACTTAGAAAAGCATTACATTTGTGAAACAGCATTTTTACATGTGCTGGTGCCTCTTTATATGAACTGTAGACTTTTTCTTGTTCTCTCAGTGATCGGCATTTGGGCATTTTCCCAACCATTATGCACTTCACAGAATCCCAAAGTCCCAGAACAGCAGAAATGGGAAGGGACCTCTGGAAATCTAGTGCAACCCCCTTGCTCAGCCCACTTGGGTTTTGAATATCTCCAGGGATGGAAACTCTTCAACCACTCCAGGCAACCCGTTCCAACATTCAACCATTCTACAGTAAAAGTGTTTTTTTTCTTATATTAATAGTTTTTAATGCTGTTTAGCTAAGACATGCTTCAGTTAAGTGTCTACATAGCTTCCAAATGCAGAAGGGCTCTTCAAGAAAAAGAGCAAATCTGCTGACAAGTTTCTTTCTAGGGCAGGACAGATGAAGAGCAATAAGGGTCAGTGAAGGCTATGAGTGAAAAATAGTAATCCTTAAACCTAAATACATTTCTAAATTTGAATATAAATTTAAATTCTCAAGCAGTTGAGCATATTTGTTATTTCAGATGAATCAAAAGCAAGATCAGGCCACCAACTCATAAAGCATTTTTTTTAGTATTTAGTGCCAATTGGGTGAAGGGAGGATGAAGTACTGTACAAAATATTACTGGGTGTATTATTATGACAGCATTTCCATTATACTTATGCAGAGCTACTGGAAAACACATAATTCTGACTGGCCTTGCTTCTGTTTATTGCTTTTACACCTTAAGTGGATAACCTCTTTCTTTGTAACTACCGTGCAACAAAACTCTAGAAAGGAATTATAACACCAAATTCTCAACCTGAGGATTTGCTTTTCTTCTGTTCAACTTCCAGGTTTACCCTGGGGACCCTAAATAGCTCTGACTTGAGAACAAACTTGTTCTTTTGTCACATCATGGTTTAAATTATTCCCGGTCATAATTATTTCAGTTGATTTCCAGTGAGATTTTGCTTTTTTTGAGTTTAGTTTGGGGTTTTTTGATCGAGGAGAAAATTTGGGATTTTTTCACTCCAAGTTTGAGAGGCTTGTATTTCATTTTAGACCCCCTCACACCCTTTTCCTACTGACACAAACACATGAATGCTCTCAAAGGGGTTACTAAGGAAACCAGAAACTATGGTAACCTGGACTAGAAGCACTCTTACTTGTCCAAGGAGATGGAAAGGAAAATTCAGGCAATGCACACTGCAGTCACACTGAAGGTCCTGATCTTTTCCCTTCAGCTGCACCAGACCTTCTGTTTCTCATATTCCCCTTTTCCAGCAAAACTGTCAAACCAGAATTCTGACTTAGATAAAAGGGGAAAAACAACACTGCACTAAAGTAGATGAAAGTGAATGAGGGTAAATGAATTTGGGCAGTATTGCTACACCGAACTGGTAAATGTATTTAATTTTTCCTTTTATCATTAGGTCAAACATTCCCTTAACTCCAATTCTTCTCCTAGCATTAATGTAGCAGCTTGGTCAGCAATGCACCATGTTGTCTGCCTTTGCTCTGAGGATTAAGGTATTGTGTAAGCAAAACTCTTTGCAGAACCTCACTCTGGATGTTTTCATACTCATCTTTAGTTCTGCTCTCATAAATACTCCCACCAAATAAAAGCTATCAAGAACTAGTAAATACTCTGTATTAATGATACTTTTTTTTTTTTTTTTTTTTTTTTTTAGAAGTGGAGGTAGCTCAGAAGCCCATCAAACTGTTCAGGAGGTATTTCATATGTTCCTTGTAGAAATAATCCTTTTCCCACAGAACTCGGCAACAAAACGTTCTCCGATTGCAGTGCACCTAACAAAATTTAGCAATGGATAATGAAAAAATAATAGATGTCATAATAAAGGAGAGTTTAATCTCGACCATGTTCATTCCTTTAAAGCTTTGTGGAAAATAAGAGATATTTATGCTGCAAGATAAGCTCATTAATTTAGAAACAGGGAAATACAAGTTGCCTATGGCTGAATACATTTGTGTATCTTTGCTGATGGTCTGATTCAGCAAACTGGAGTAGAATATTGAACAGCACCAATGCAAATAGAATTACTGAAATTAGTGAGATTATTCCCATGAGGTCATTTGAATCAGAGTTACAGGTCCAGGCCCTGTGTTAGCAAAAAGTGTAAGTTGTGCTGGAAAGAATTGGCTTCAGTGTTACACGTAATGCTTAATGTATTGGTACAAGAAGTTGCTACCCTCAAGTATTTTTCTAAGTGAAGCATCCAGAGAAGAAAGTGGTTTTGCTATTTAAGCAAGACTAGCAAGTAGATTTGTAAAAGTTCATTTTCTTTAAGCATGGTTTCTGGAAAATTAAAAAAATTGGGAAAAGAATGTATATACACCATACATTACTGAATTAGGAAAGAACATGAAGCAGAGTAGTTATATTATTGATACATTTTTATTACTGAGTAGATGTGGCCATCGATAGCAGACTGATTAGCAACACACACAAAATGGTTGTTGCTGAAAAAATCATTCTGAGCAGAGCTGTGGCATTTTGTGCATATAAGAGAGAGACAAGAGATGATGTGAAATCCCTCCCATTTTGCATATCCACTTCAGAGGTAGCCAGGATTTTGTTGCTATGAGAAAGGGAGGAAGCTGACCTGTGCTGAATGGTACACAGAGCTTTTTAGTCACAGAAGCAAAAACACAAGAGCTAGGAAAAAAAAATATGCCTGATACTAACAGATTAAAAGAGTTAATTAAATGGGGAAGCCACATTGTAAAATGGCACGAAGTTCTCTTTGCTATCTGCATGAATTATGATCCGAGGCTGGCAGTACATATTTTGTTAGATTAGCTAATATTTATAAAGTAAACTACAGTTCAGAGGACACGAAATGTGTGAACTAGGTATTAAAAACATACCTGAAATTTTACAGCTATCATATGCTAATTAATATTTTAATGGGAGGGTTGACCATATCATATGGAGGACTATTTTCCATAATCACAATTTAGATGAATGCTATTCTTGCTTTGACAAATACTTTGAATGGAGGGGGGAAAAAAAGCTAATGTGTACATTGGCTAGAACAAATTATTTTATGCTAGCTCCATTTGTACTACAAGATATGCTAATATGGACCATTTGAATCAACACTGTCACTCCCTGTTTGCATTTGCAGGCTAAAATTTGTTTATGCAGCCGTGGGGCACAGACTACAAAGGAGATGTTGCTCAGTTTTTGTGCTGGAGGCACCGCAAAAACCCCACAAACTTCTCTTCTCTGGGGAGCCCATGAGTCTTGATGGGAATAATATTAAAGACAGAAAGCAGAAAGTAGAGAAAGCAAACTAAAAGCAGGAACACTTTGCTCCTCCAGATTCCAGGTGTACCAAAGGAGGAAAGTCTCACTTGAGAGCTCCAGAGAGGAAGGGAACCTGAGGTGCAGCTCAGCAAACCTGTAGAGGAACAGATGTGAGGAATGGATGCATGAAGGGAAATAGTTAAGAGTGTTCTTTCCTTACCGGCTCACAAACCTGCAGACAGGGCTGTAGAACAGTGCCTAATAGTCTACTTGATGACTTGTCACTTATTTTTCTTGGTACTTACTTGACTTGTTACTTATCTGTCCTCTTTCCTGTAAGTGAAAGGGAAGAAACAAGATACAGATACAGAAAATAATAATTTTCCTTAACTCTTCCTTCTTTATCAAACCTCTCCACTGTTATACTGTGTGTCTCCTACAGCAGCATGACAGGACCTCCAAGTTTTGCTTAAGTTTTTTTACCTCTTATAACAGATGTTAGCAATAACTTCTGATTCTGTCTTTCTCAGTGTTTATGCTATTGTGCTTTTACTCTGTCATGCCTGGTAGCTGTATTTTCTCAGGGGGAATTGTTAAGAGTAGCTAATCTGAATAAAGAGGGAGAACAGAATACTGCTGGAGGCTTGCCTTTGCTGCTTTATGACTTATCCAGTACTATAACCTTTCAGGAGTAGTGAAGAATGGTTGGCTGTAGGGACATATTATATCCTTGAAAAGAAAGGCAATGCCGTCTTTTGTTTTACTCCAGCCTACCAGTATGGCATCACCATATCTTCATAACAATTTTGGCTCTATAAGCAGATACAAGTCCATGCCAAAAAATAAAAAGATTGTTTGATTCCGTGTTTTGGCTGTATCAATCTACTTTAATTCCTTTCCTTTTGATGTCTGACTGATTTATCTCAATTTTTAAAGCCAGGCCTATTCCGTAACTCATTGCCATAATTTAGGTGGCCCACTGCAGTTCTCCAATACGTAGATGTCATATTCTAAATTTAGCCACTTGATTTTCAGTTTGAAACTGAACAAAACAAGTGGAGAGAGGGGAAGAAAATAAAGACTGCTGTCAAGGATGTGTACACCTTTTTCATTTTTAGCATGCAGAAGATCCAGCCTCTTCCCTAGGGAGTAACAGGAAGATTTAAGGGCCCAGTTTATGACTGTTAGATGGACTTTTGCTACCTATAGGAATTCATGTGTCCAAACGTATTTTTCATTTAGATTCCCTATTACTTCTGGCTGCAACTACCAGCCAGTCAAGTGTGGGTAACTTCAGTTTCTGGAGCATCTAAAATGTTCACCTACCCTTAGGCAGCTGGATTCTTCTCAATCTGCCAACTGCACAGAATAAAGCTTACCTGTTGAATTAGTTTTTCCATTGAAAATTCATTCTATGGAGCACTCTTTCTGGCTCTGAGCCCGTGACTCCATTACAGCTGGGTCTGTATTTCTCTTTTATTTTTCTTCTGTGTTCAAGTTCTTGGCTGTTTCTTTAAGGAGGGAATATGCAAGTCAGATTTTTTTCAGCAGATCAGCTTGCCATTGAATACAATTTAATCACCTAGTGTGTGACTTTCTGTATGTGAAAGGCTGTTGCATTGCATACTGATCCATTCCTATAATCCTAAGATTTCTGCTAGTGAAAAATCATTCAAATGTCAGAAGATTAAGCAGTGGTGTATCCATTGTACTGGATGATCTGTTGCAAGCAGCAGCAGAATCACACTTTCCAAATCTAGTGAAAATGGACCACAGCAAAGAAAGCAGATTGAACTTCTCTGTTGTTGGCCAATTTAAGTCTTTAATAAAAACTTTCTGTCCCTCTGAATGCATCTCTTGCTTGTGTGTTGCAGAGGAAAGGAAGGGAAGTTTTCCTAAGGTAATTAAGGGACCAGCTGGATCCCTGAAGCAAGAGTTTTGACATATAAAATACTACATGCCAGACCAGCATTCCTGTTCTCCAGTTCTTTTTAAAATTGGCCTGAAGGAATTTACCAGGGGCTAAGGTGACCCCAAGACATCATTCATATCACTCTCCTTCCCAATTAGTCCTATCACAGATCCATGCGTGCTGCTTTGGCTATTTTCTGCCTCCTGGGACACCAGCTTCATGGAGGAATGTGCCCGCTGCTGGTCTATTGCTGGTGAGAGCTTCTTGAAGCACATGAGATGCTGGAGCCCAGTGTCCCAGAAAGGCATCTATACCACTCCCAGGGGCAGTCTGTACCTGCAGCTGGCAGTGTGAGCTGTTGTACAGCTGGGCAGGGCAGCCCTTCTCTGCCTCAGGGAGTGATCTCTGGCCTGGAGTCCCTTATTTACCCTCAAGCTTGCCCATGACTGACACTGGAACTGAGTCCCCCAGTTCTTCAGAACAGCCCTAGACTGTTCCAGTGAGTTCCCCAGCTAGTTACTGTAAGCATCTTGGATATGAAATACTCAGCTTTAACTGCAATAATTAATTTTAGCAAATGCTCCTTCACATCTTTCTTTGTCAACAGATGGCCAACTTTCATTGCATCCTTAACATCATATGGGATATAACATCTTGTTCTGTTTCATTAAAAATACAAAATAGAAATAAATAGTGGATGGTTCTGTCAAATATACATTGATCATTGTGATTATTGTGACGTTATATAATCTAGCAACAAACACAGTAATGAACTTTGCTTTTTTTTTTTGTTTGTTTTTTGTTTTTGGCCTTAGTCAGCTCTGAAGAAAGGTGGTTAGGATGCTCTGGGCTAGTGGAAAAATCTGGATGCTGTGAGTTTTATGAATCCGGTTAAAAAGAAAAATGTTTCTGTAGCTACTTGGGACTTGCTTTGGGCTCAGTAAAGCCTTTTCCAGGTACCTGCTGGCTCTGTGCATTGGATGTCTTTTGGTCATGTCGCTGGGTAACTTGGGTGCTGGGCTTAAGCCTGCTCACATTCTGCCTTTGAGATGCTGCTGTGCCCATCTAAGAAGTTCTCCTGGAGTTAGGGTGCTGAGAAGTGCAGTCCTGAGGCATTTAAATGATTCTTCAGGAGCAAAATTAGGGCTGCTGATTTTACAACCTCAGCCTTTGTATCAGATGAAAGAAATTCAACTGCTTCTGGGCAAGAGTTGTCCTGGGATCGATGTGTCTCTGTTTTGTCATTCTGAGGTTGAGCCAGCATACTCTGTCAGACCGAGCACGTTCTGCATCCATAGCAATAATAATTCACAATCTTAGTAAAAATCAGCTGTCTGTGTGTTTAAATAAATAATTCCATGAATAGTGGAACTAATGAAGTCTGGTTTGCTATGAATTGGTGTCTTGTAGTTAACTGATGTTTTAACAGTATTATATCAAACCACAGCATGATCCTACCCTTCTTTGACATCAATAGCACAACTAGAGTTTTGTATCATCATGTTTAACGTGTGAAGTACAGTTTACAGTTTTGGGTATGAAGTCAGTCTATTTTTCAATCAACTGTGACCTTTAATATGCTTACAAAGATCTATCAAAAGCTAATGAAATGTCCAGAAAATATGACAACTTAATGTTTTTCATTACCTAGGTTCTCATAACACTAGAGTTTGGAATGGGAACGATTAAAAGAGTTTGCAGTAGGAGGAAAACACGGCATAATTAGGCTTAGATTTTATTTATGTGATTGCCTGGGGTGAGAGGAGAACACATGCCATTTATTTATAAATCTAAATAACTAATTGAAATGAAATATGAGTATGCAAGAGCAGAGAAGCATTCAAACCAGATCATGGAGTTTAATTGTGTGCTGTATTTGCCAAAGACATGCTGTTTCATTGAGATCAAATTAATAGCTGAAATCAGGCAGGTGAAAACAAGTACGTGTGGGGCCTTCATTATACATTTTATCAGGGCATTCAGTTTTTAGTAAACAAATAAGGAGGAAACAGTGCACAATATCCACTTTTGTTAAAAACAAATTGAAGCTCTGGTCTTCCGTGAGATCATAATTTTTGGCAGAGGCCAAAAGGTGAAGAAAGAATAAAAATCCTGTCCTCTCCTGCAAATGATGAACTAACTCTTACCTCAGTATGAGCTCTCAGAAAGATTTCTCAAAAATTTCTCAAAAACCACAAAGAAAAATGTAATGAACATCGGTACACTCTTTCTTGTTAAGATCTGTTAACAGGGCATCTGATTCTCCTCATACTTATTTTGCAACAATTTTACAGTCAGTGAAGTGACAACCAATTTTTTTTCTTGCTTTTCTCTACCTGAGAAGGAACATAGTTCTTGTGAGTTGCTATCCTGTGCAAGATTTGTAAGCTAAGTTATATTTAAAATTAATGACAAATAGCATTGGACAGACAAACTATGATAAAGGTTCCTCAGCTGTACTAAAAGGGTGTTTAAAAATATGGGGCCACTGCCTTCACCCCCTAGATGTGAGGGAGGGAC
Organism: Thinocorus orbignyianus; assembly: GCA_013400375.1. Taxonomy (NCBI): domain Eukaryota; kingdom Metazoa; phylum Chordata; class Aves; order Ciconiiformes; family Thinocoridae; genus Thinocorus; species Thinocorus orbignyianus. The sequence continues at coordinate 955,855 of VXBW01001549.1, forward strand.
ATTGCCCAATTAAAAACCTATTTACCACTTTTCTGAGTACAGATATTTTTCCCTTAAAATTCCCTTCAGTACTCTGTAGAAGTCAGCTCTCCCTCCATTAAGAAACCAGAATAATTAGAGTTGAGGTCAAAACCTGAGAAAGACAATGCTTTTGAGAAGGATGTGGTACAACACGTGGGATGATGTGGTATTTCCAGTCCATCAACATCATGAACGTTCACTTTCCCTTAGGAAAAAAACATGCAATATTTACAAGACCTTGTCAAATTTTAGATTCTTGGAGGGAACAGTTTAATAACGATTGCTTAATAACGATTGGTTTTGAAATCTAATATTCTATGAAATAACCATTGAAAAACATATTTAAGCACCTGAAAAAACACCACCCCCTCTGTTACTGATCAGTGCCTCCAAGAAAATCGTGTTTCTTCTGCTTAGCTCATTTTACATGCTTTGTTCTGGTGCTTAACTTTATGCATCCGTGTCTGAAAACCGCAGTATGGAAACACAGTTTTCAGTAACAGACACTTTCAAGAGTGTCCACACACAACACCTTTCCCTCTGCTTTCCACTTGAATTACTATTTGAATTCAAATAGACAGAATTTGGTGTGTCTCTACCATAGTATTGAGAACTCTATGTAAGGGCTAGGAAATGCAGCTACAAAAGGGAATCTATTTAAGACCATTTAATAAAAAGAGAAAACATTTGACTGTGAAGTGTGGAGAGGAAAATTATAAGTACTTTTAAAAGCAAGTATAGAAAAATTTATGGAGCAAGAAATTCTAATTACTGTTAGAGGTTTTAAAATCAAAGGCAGTAATTTTTATAATACATGAATTCATCATGAAGCAATAATATTTTGGACCTCATTATAATTGATAAATTTGACTGAAGTGAAACTTTAATAAATTTGGCTGCTTTAGAAAGTTATTAGAAAGTAGGTGATCTTATTATATCTAGAGAATTAACAGAAAATCTTCAAAATCATGATTCCGTATTGGGGAAAAAACCTAATTTTCTTAAAAGCTCACTCTAATTCAATGACACAATGAAGGTAACAGAAATAGAAAAGCAGTATATGAAATCGAAGAGAAGCAAAAGAAAGAGAAATGAGCTTCAATACAGAGCATAGAAAATCAGTAATAAAATAGGAATTGCAAAAAAGTCATGGCTGCCAGTAAAAGGGGTAGTAGAATTATTTTTTTTTTCAATTACATTGGGAACAAAGGAGATCCTACTAATGGGATAAGCCATTATGAAATTGGCCATGGCTAAAGTGAAGATAATTACTCAGGAAATGTTCAACAATTGTTCCTGTTCTCCATTTGGAAAGATTACAGTAGTACGAAGAAGAACTTGATCACAGAAGGAGAGGTGATACCAGTGCTGATGTCAGTAATGACTCTAGAGTTTGCAAGAAGTTCCTTAAGATATCTATTCTGCTAGTATTAATTTTAATAAACATTTGAATATTGGGGAAATACCAGACAGGTGAAAACTACCCCCATTTGTGCCAGTAATTCAAAGGACAAAAGAGATAGCTAGGTAAATATACTCTGGTTATCCTGAAATCAAAACAAAGTGAAATCATGTGAAAAGTGTTATCTGATAAAAATATTAAAGAATAGGAATAAAATTTATTTTACGTAAAGTGACTTTAAGGAAATCCATCATTTCAAACAGTCCTGAATTTTTAATTGCATTGAATGTCAAGTTTGGTCCATAAAGTTCCTCTGCAGATGTAGAGTATATAAAGTTTTTTTGCAATAAGTAGAGTGAATAATATTCTGGTGGAAAATTAGATGCAGTGCACAGCAAAAAAGCAATTGATAAACAGAATAAGGATTAGATTTATGACAGATTTCAAGTGTTTGCCAATGGTGAATCATCATCAAATGGTGCATTTCCTAGCCAGGTACTACTCAGACTGACACTACTGGGCTCAATGCTTTTTCAACATTTCAGCAATGATATGAGGAAGGAAATATGAAACCAGTGATAAAACATGTGGATGGAGAGGCAAATAACACTGCAGATTTAGCAGTCATTTAGAGGAACCTGAATTGCTTGATTAGCTGGACCTATTCAGTAATAATTCAGTTTGCCAGTGAGCTGAGACTTAAGGCAAGAATTCAGGAGACCAGCCTGGAAAATGGTGTATATATAGGTGATGGTTTCAGTCCTACCTTTTTCTTTTGCTGTGTGAATTTTCTCTCTAACACAGTCTATATTTCTGTATGTATAAGTTTAGCCCAGCAGTTCTGGCCCTTTTCATAGACATTCAAAAGTTTTGGCCATGTTTTTCTGCTTTTCATGCATGAAAATATTTCTTGTGAGGATCTTGGTATCATCTGTATGATAAAATCTACACACATAACACACGTGTGTGTCTGTAACTTTCAGCGTGTTGGCTATGGAGTGTAATGGGAATAGCAGTGCGAGAGTCACCTAAAATATAAATTGAATATACATAGGTGTGTACAGCATTTTTGGAAGGGTGGCTACCAGCACATATGCAATGTATATAATACATTAGAAAAAAATAACCATAGCCTTCTCTCATAAAATGTGTGAAATACTGGAAAGTATCCTTAATTTATGTATTCTGCTATTTTGCTTAAAAAATGCATTGTCTTTTGTGCATTTTTTTTGTTTGTTTATTCATTTGTATATTTATTTTTGTTTTCTGTAGTAATCCTCAGCACATGGAACTATTCTACCTGTTCTTTTGTTTGCTTTTTGATTCCCAGACTCTCCTCTGATATGCAGCTTTTCCCTTGGAACACAGTGCAAGCTCGTGTTCCATTACCTGTTCGATACTTTGATGAGAAAAATATCCACCTGGAAAGTCAGCTTAAATTCTCCCTCGGTTGTTCTAACCCCCATTTCCTCCAGTAGACTTATTAGTTCATTTAAAAATATACTAATAGATCCTTTGCCTTAACGTACTACTGCAGATTCCATCTTCCATAGTTTATTTACTCTCAGATTCTATTCATATTGTTTGTTAACCTGGACAGTATTTTTTATAACTCTGAGTGATATCGATGTAAGTTGAGGCTTTTTTGAAGCTAATGTAACTGCTTTTGGCACCTTGCTGCCAATGCACTGATTGAAAACATCTTTTGCAGCAAGGCTCTTAGTATTATCATCTGCTGCACAGTGCCTCGTGCCTATGAAGTGATCTTTGAGCTAAAGGGCTTTCTTCTCCTTGCTTTTGTTGCCTTACATCTTCTTTCAAATATTGGATCATAATTTGGTGTGTATTGTTTGGCCAAGTGGCTTTAGAGCAGCTCTTGAAGACTCAGTTGATGTACGCTGGTTTGCCTGCTTCCAGGTTCACTTCTTGAAGTATTTTGTGTTCTCCATAACATCAGAGTATCATCTGGCTTGCACAAACCTTACTTTGATTTGGGTGACTCTGCTCGGCAAGTTCTAATTACTATTTTATGATAAATCTCACTCCACACATTTTATATCCCAGATACTAATTATGGTTTTGTTTTACTTTAGCAGAAGCTCAATCTCCCACAATTGCAATATTAGCTTTTCAGTTTTATTTCAGTCAAAAAAATAGATTCCTTGTTCTTTGAACTGTTACATAAAACATATAAGTTGTGTTTTATTTTTAATGTGACAATGCAGAACTTCTCACATTTCAAAATCACAACTTCATAGCTATCCTCCTCTGCCTGAATTAACTGCAATCTATTAAAAGCAAGTACATTAGAATAATTGCGTATCAAATTACAGCTGCTCCTGATTATTCCTTTTAGCAGGCAACTGTCTAATATTAGAGGAAGTTTTAGGAAAAACACAATGCTAGTGGAAGAAATACTCAGAAAGTAATTGAGGTTATTTGCTTAGAATTCTCTAGAAGAAAATGTGAGTTACATCAAGCTATCTGTGGCTTTTAAATTTATAAGAATCATGTATGTGGAAGTGCAGGCAAATTAAAAAAATAGAGGATAGTTGAAATGTTGAAACGTGAATGACTTAATTTTTCAAAATTTTGAATGTTAGGAGCAAATTAATACTGCTTCATTTTAATTGAGTGCATCCTCCATATTGGCTTTCTCTAGCATTTCCAAGTTTGAAGTTACTTTGGTGGGTGCTTGCAGTGAGACGTTGTGCAGGTCCTGAGAGACAAAAGGATGGTACAGGGTAGGGCAGGGTATTGTTTGGCTCCTGATGGCTTCCCTTCTTGCTGCAAAAGATGCCCAGCTGAAGGAGGGATGGCTGCTGAGGGTTTGGGGGACTGAGAGATTCCTCACATGGGCCTAAGGCCTTGATTGTTTCCAACAAGGGAGAGCAACCATGAAAGAAACAAGAGACACACAATAGGGTGGCTCTAAGCTTCTTTGATTGTTAAGATAACTGAAATATAAACCATTGCAGCTTCTATAAAGCCACTGTTATTAATCATTTAGACTGTCTGGAGATCCAGTAAAAACTTCTGGGTTCCACCTTGAAATACTGCCAGGTTTGGCTCCATGTTCACAGTAATTGCGATATTGCCTAAGGCTTATATGGGAATGCAAACTTTATGTAAGGCTATTTAATTAGTGGCATTATCACTTCAATGAGCCCTTATGTGGATGGTTGTCCACAGATTACAAGGTGGAGGTAAAAAATGGAAAGAATCCAAAAATATTTGTAAAAGGACCGGACCTGCAGAAAGCTGATGCAAATTTTGCAGTCCATAATAGAGTAGTGTGGGGAAAATTAGAAGACTTTGTAGTGAGGACATTGACTGATAGATTTTCGAAATACAGTAGCTGCAGAACTCTGTGAATGAAGAAGGATATTACCTAATGTTTCTATGTATCAGGGGATGGAAAATTTGGAAAAATATTCACTCGCTCTCTGTGATTTATGAGAGAAATAGTTTCTGACAGTTCAGATTCATAAGAAGGAGATAAAGAAGTATTTCAGCTCCAAACACTGAGCTTTGGGTTGTCATATGATTGCCAGCATGTGCCTGCAACTCCACCACCAACATGGATCTCAGACAGCCAGGAAAATCATTGCTCAAAGAATTATTTAGAGCTGTTCCTCTCTTGAGTCCAAACAAATCTGAATTAGTTGTCTAACGGGAGGGAAGATCAAGCTAAACATTTTTTTTTTACATATATTTCTGCTAAGAAGAGTCTTTGATCTGCTGAACATGTGTACTTGTGGAGTTTATAAGTACAATGGAAAAATCTAAGCAGGTGAAAGTAGGTATAACTACCAAAGACTAGTACATAACCGGCTCTTGACGAATGGTAAAGCTAATGACTTCTTTGGGCCTGTAATATAATACTTAATGACTAATTTTATTAAAAACCGTGTTTATGGGAAAAAATGAGTAGGCAAAGGTGTGAAGAGATATGTCATTTCTGCAAAAGAGAAGTAGGAGGAGAATGAGATGAAATTTTATATAAAGCTTAACAGAAAAGCTAAGAGAATATAATTGAAGACAGTGGTGTTTTCTGAGGTTAGCAAAGTTTGTTCAGAACTTTTATACTTGTTAAAAAAAATCACAGGAAGAAATTTTCCACCTGACACAAGACAGCTGGTGGCTGTTTTTCTGTATTATTATGTAGTCATGTCTTCAGAAATATCAGCCTTTTTGTACACTAGACTGAGAATGTGACTGTTGCTGGATTCTTTGGAAACTGGGTCCATAAACTTTTTAAGGCTTTGTGTGAAGATGATAACTTCAGTGCTTTGGAAGGATTTGGCTTATGATTTAAAAAAGGAATAAGTATATTAGGTATTTTTACAGTTGAATTTTATGGAACATTTAATACTAAATTATTGAGTGTCTATATCACATGACATCTTTTCTTCACCAAAAATCATTCACAAGTGGAGATTTCTGGAGCTATCCAGTTAATGCTGTCATTTCACTTAGAAAGGGTGGATCGCTTTATTCTCAAGGGTTATATAAATTTTTGCAGAGGACTTTCCCCTTTAAAAACATTTTATTTTTGTATGACATATGCTTAAACTTATTTTTCCCTCAGGTGTTTTAGGTTATAATTGAGCTGAACATGAAACTTGTAGTTACAAATTCTGTCAAAAGTAGTTCTCTTGAGGATGATGTGAATTATTTGCAAAGATATTTCATAGGTAACAAGCAATTTCCATCTTTAAGGAAGCCAATAGTATAGTTTAGACTAGAAATTTAGTATGATGACACAAATCTTTGGGAACACACCAGACAAAACATCCTGCATGATGTTGATAGCATTTGCTCTAACCACGAGTATACATCTTTTACTAGTTTGTGATCATCACTTTGACATATTTCTTACACTTTCAAACAGACAGTGTAGCATGAACTTTGCACAGATTTGAGTTAAAGGATCAAAAAAGAAAAAGCCTCTCTGGCAGAACTTTCTCTCTAGGATGCAGAGGAAGCTTTCTCTGTGTATAGCTACTGCATATTTTTTAATCTGATGGATGAAAGAGATTACGTGTGGCCTGGGAGAAATGTTATATCATCAAAGGCTTCCCTGGAATGTCAGCCTATTTTTCCTTATACTTACATATGCTATACAAAAACCTTACCAAGCTATCTCTACTGGGCAGCATACTATTAATTCCTATTTGTACTTAGCAAAGACATGTTACAAAATGAAATGCTTCTCAGGATAAAATTAATAAATGAACTGTTAAAGTACATTTTGACCCATTTTGTAAAGAATTAGGTGGAACAGCTATAGAAAGAACAGGTAAATGTGGCTCAGAAATTGACACGCTACATTTATTTTATATGCATGCTCTTTGAAATTGATTATTATTAGTATTTTTCATTTCCAGAAGGCAGAAAATCTGAAAAATACAGAGTGCATAATTTAATAGAGTTCAGGATGTAGGAAACCAATTAGGTCTTGAACTCCAAGGTTGAGATTCACTGATTTAAGTAAGTGAAATTCTTTTTTTTCTTTGTTTCCATTAAACCACCAGATTAGTGATTGGCTTGGCATGATCACCACAAGATTTATAGATCTGTACCTAAAGGAGTGCTACAGGCTTTTATCGTGCTGCAAGAGTACTCTCCCTATAATATGCAGCTGTCACTAAAGTAAATTAAAATCATAGTTTTTATTCATATGCAAAGTAAAGCTTTATTTGAAGTCTATGATTATTAAAGTTTGAGGTTAAACAGTTATAATTTATATAAATTGCTGGATAAGGGCTAGTCTTTTCAGAATTTTGGAGAATCAAATTCAAACATCCTGAATCAACCGCTACTGATCTAATTTCCATGGTTGTGGGACCTGTCCCTGTAGAGTGTAGGTGAATGAAAAAAAGGAGGGAGGAAAAACAGCAGTTCTAGGAGTTGTCATGAAGACCTTTGTCATTGATGAGTTTTAGTCCTAAATTTGAGCAAAGGACTCAATTCTATGTATGTATGATGTATGATGAGCCATCTTTTCCACAAAAGTCAGAGATGTGCAAAGATAAAAATCAAACACGAAAAGAGAAGTGCACAGGAATGGAAAGCTGGAGATGGTCACCTGCACCATCAGATCTAATTCTCTGTAACCCTTAGCCATCATACCTAGTTTGAAGGCTCTACACTATCGTTGGTGCTACACACTAGCTCTACATCTCATGGGCCATAAAACATATGCATCCCATTGAGAACATGAGCTCTTTAATAAAAGGTGAAAGTTTCAGCTAAAATGTTCCACAGGAAGACATCAGGAGAGACTGTGGTCGTTGTCAGACCACTGGCAGGATGTTTATTAAATAACTTTTCCAGATGATCCAGGAAAAAAACCACTCCATGTGAACAAAAATCCCAGTGGCTCTTGACTCTCTGCTAGAAGAAAACTCCTTCTCAGTCCCAGTTCTGGTGGTGTTTTTAAAAGTAATAATTACCGTAAATGGTGTATTTATCATTTTGGGTTAACCTCCCAAAGTGAATCCAAGACAGCTTCCACTTTTATATATACATTGATGAATGTGGAAAATCCTTGAATACAGAACTGCTATTCCTACTACCTGTAAAATGAACCTTTTTAATTTGGTAAATGTAGAAGTTACATGCTGGTCAGAACATAACATCAGCGAAAAACCAATCCTGCTCTTTTCCTGTAAGAAAAAAGGCTGATGATGTGAATCAGTGAAAATCAAGCTAAATAAAGAAGATAATAAATTATCTGTGTGGTATCAGCCCTGTAAGTATCATAAGATGAAACCATAACCCAACATGCCAGAGAGCTTTCTGTTAGAAAAGAAATTGTAGAGGATTGAGCCGATGCTGGGAACTCCCATATGGAATTTGTGGGATCAGGGTAACACTTGGCCGTGGATCTTGGGCAGATTGCTTAAACCAAAAACCTGCAGCTCAGCATAGTCTTCACAATCTTTACGTCCCTTTGACAGATATGGGGGTTTGGAATTTAAATAATTATTACACTTTTGTGGGTCTATCTCCTAATAGATAACAACTTTTAGGTACCTAATTCGCTTTCACATCAACCAGATTGGGAACCTCCACTTCCTAGAAGCCTTCTTAAACCTCCATCCACATTTTTATCTGTCAGACAGTCTGTCCTTTACTGTCTTGTAATTCTGTTTCTTACCCTTTCTTAGCCATCCTCACTAGTGTGTTCACAGGATAAATGCGTTAAGCATCACAAGGCTGGGGACCACTGACGTACGCGCATAGATAGTGCAGACACTGGTCGATTGTACCTCTGAGCCACGTGACGTTGTGTTTGCTTCAGCGAGCTTCATCCTTTCAGAAAGAACTAGCAGATCAATTGTTTCCAGAGCTGTGAAGCAGCAAGGTTAGGCCTTTTGCTTAGCATCCGTGTTAAAAAGAAAATGTTATTGTAACCTTCATTGACTGAAGAATACTTGAAGCACAAAAAAATAGTATTCTTTATAATTGCTTTTGTAAAGCAGCCTTAAACAAAGAAACTGGAGAGCTTTATACGGTGAAGGTAGAGCAATGAGTGTCAGGGAAAGCTGGATTGTTCTGAACACTGCAGTACAATGGACCTTCACAGAGTATTTTGGTAGTCCTTCACCAGGCCAAGGAGACACATCTATAACATTTTTCTCTAAAGTATAAATTTTCATTTAGGATAGGAAGGATTTTTATTCAATTGCTTGCTTCCTATGCCATTTCTTGAGCCTGAAATGTGTCCTATTCAAGAAAGGAATGCAATATCAAAATCTAAAGAAAGTCTTTACAACCAACACTGAGGAAAATAGTCAGCTCAAGTAAATTGAAATGCTTTATTTAATAGCTTCAAATATTTCTCCTCCATTTGACTACATTTTTTGACCTCTTTGTTTTATTATAATTATATTCTAAACCTATTTTTTGTTCAGAAAAAGTAATTTTACAATTTCAAAGCATTGGAATGAAATGTTTTGATGTTTTCTGAACTTTTTATATGTAGTTTTCCAGATTTTTCCAAGGTCAATTCTTTCCTGATTCAAAAGAATAGGCTTTTTCTCATTGAATATGTATAACTCCAAGATTCCATTGCTGTTTTCACAGGCTCTTTTTACAAAAAGGAAATAGCTATTATTATTTGATAGCTGTATTACATGTATTCTACTACCTGTAGCCAGTGCAGAATGTTTTAATTGCCAGCTGAATTTTGGGACCTCTTAATGAATACCTTTTGTTTCTTGGGAAACTTTGTTTTCTTATCATATTTTCAGTAGGGTTGTCAGAGTCCTCTGCAGACCATGAATGCAAGCACTGGTCATGGCAACCTTATTGTCTAGAGTGTTAGAATATAAGAACTGTGTATGAAAGTCCTTAAAAATACTTAGGCAGTGGCCTGTTGTTAAAGTGTTTGGAAGCCACTGGTAATCTTTTATCCTTAGGGAGGGGCCATGACTTATTTTCAGAAAGATGAAGGGTAAATTATTCAGTTTAAGTATTTAAGGCATTTCAGAAGCTAAATGGATCGCACTGCTGTTTTGGCATCCTGAATCAGTTCTGCTGTGACTCACAAAGGTACTAACAAAGTTATCTGGGCACATTGCTCACAAGCAACTCTCCCTACAAGTCATTGCTGGTTCCTGCCCTGAGAGCCCTCAGCCCCTCTCTGCTTTGAGGGTGATGCCCAGCTGAGATGGGGCAGCTGGGGACAAGAAGAATGTGGACCAGCACACACAGCACAGTGGCTTCAGGTTTACCATCGTGTCTCTAAGAACAGGCTCAAACTCCCCAGGATGATGTATTGGGGCAACGGGTAAAGACAAAGCAAATCTTAGAGGGCACGAGGACTTGTGGAGCACCAAGCTTTAGACCCAGGAGGCTCATTGCACATTCAGCTCTGTCAGTGGGAGTATGTGGTCAGAGAAGAGGGAGGAATTGGCAATGAAATACAACAGGAGCAGGGAGGTAGCTCTGTTTTTCGATTCTCAACCAATACAGAGAATTAATTTATCAAAGCAGAAGAGTTGAATTTAAGTGAACACAAGTTCACATCTCACAGAGCTGTGATGTTATCTTGCTGTACCTGAAAGTTCTTCATAAACGATAAGAAGATGATTAATCTTTGAAACCCAGTGAGTCATCCTTATGGAGGAAGTCCTGCTGGAGTAAAAGAAATGCACCTCCAGAGAGTGCAAATATTATCATCCTTGGACATAATTTTTAATAGACAAGTTAGCTGACAGAGCTTGGTGTGATTTTGCAGGTGGTGTAGGAAAGGAGAGGCTCTGGTAGTAATCATATCATAAACTCAAATTGAAGCTGTATTCTCAATGAGTTTAAGTACAGCAAGCTGTCACGATGCTGAACATGGCTTGTCCTTTGCTATATCAGCTGCAAAATCAGCATTATGTTTGCAACTGTTAAAAATGGAATAGAATGAAAATGTCCTGTGTAAGCAGGACTGTTGAGCTACTGTGTAAATAAAGAGCTTTTATTACTATTTTATTATACTCTCAGACATAATGGAAAAAACTGTTACAATATCCAACACTGACCTCACATTCCTAAAGCAATTTTGAAAAACGATGCAATAGATGTTAACAAACTTGCTTTTGGCTTTGCTGCTATATGAAGTAATATATCATAAAATGACCAAAAGATAGAACATCTTGGTCAATTTCTTAAGTAGTATTCTGTGAGAAGGTTTTCCTGTCCCTTCCATAGAGACTCATACAACAAACATATCCATAGAGCTGAATCTCTCATATTCATACTTTACCAACCTCTAAATTAAAAAAGTAGCTTCTCCCTTCTTTGTGAATATTTAATAACAAACACTATGCTTCCATTGCATCTTATTTTATGAAGAATTCATTGTACACAGAAAATATTTTAGAGGACATTTGCTGAAAGAGTGTTAAAGAACTAACCATGAAATTAAATTAATTTATATTTATGTTTTTTTTTTTTCTAAACTCTAATGAGATGGTTTGGGAAATGTAAATTTTGAGGTATGATAGTATACTGTAAGATGATTCCAGTTCACTGAGCAACAGCATTTCATTAATAACAATGAGACCTCCTCCCCCAATTCAAATCAAACAACCCTAATTTTCCTTTTCATCTACAAGAAAATGCCATAAAATTCACACAAAGGAATGTGCAGGTTTGGATTTTAAAATTGCTTGGTTTATTTTAGCCATCCAAGTTCTATTGACTTCAGAAAATCCCATCAGGAAGTTGTTGCATTGCAAAATCAGTATCAACATTTCAGTCCACTGAAATCTGTTGAAGGCTGTAAGAAACACAATGTTAACACCCTAGTCAGAAAGCTGGATCAGGAATCTTTCCCTCTCCTTTTTGTCAAGCTCTCCAATCTTCAACTGCCTTTAATTTTTCTCCTCTTTTCCTCCCCTAAAGAGGAGAACCCTATCTGCTCGTCCCTCCTTAAATGTGAAGACCCTCATACTGCTGCATTGCATCTCAGCAGCCTTTCTGTCCTCCTTCTGCTCCCAGCCTCAGAAAAAGAGGACTACTCTAACTCTCCTAGCGCTGCTCTCAGTACTGAGAGCTCTACATATTGCATTTTTGCCTCTTAGCCCAATATTTCCCCTCATTTTTTGGCCCCTGTTTGATCTTTTGGTTTTGTATTTGTGTTCTTTAGGCCTCTTTGAATGAACGCAAATAGATGGTTACGGTTCCTCATGCTTCAGAAGTGGAACAGCAGCAGATAAGCAGCAGCTTTGCCTCTATATATCATCATTGACACAGTCCTATTGGTCATGTTTGAGCTGTTCCATGGAGAAGTGGCATCTTCATGTATTCTCTGACTTTCTGCTCTTCAAGCAGCTATTCCTGCTTCCTCTGTAAAGAAATTTCTATCTTTTAGGGAACTGTCAGGCTCCTTTACATGCATGAAAGGCTTAGCTGTGCTTCTGTGGATGTCCTGACCTGAAGGCACCCTTCTACAGTTCCCTAACAGTGGGAAGAAACATCTGTCAGAGGTCATATGTGCTGGGCTTCCTCCTTTGGCAAAGGAGCAGAGCAGGAATTGCCCCTGTGGAGTCTTTCAGACTGTAAAAACAAAGAAATGAGCTACTGTAGCACTTGTTCTTTTGATGTTAAAGCAATAGCTCCCTGCCAGGACTTCAGAGGCCCAGTCCTCCTCTTCCTGGGGCCAACTCACATCAGACACTGATGCCCCAGGCACTGCCTGATCCCTCTCACTACTTCTCTTGGCATTTGCCAAATGACCCACACTGGCGATGTTCATACTGGGAGTCATGCCCAGTCGCTTTGAAGCTCTTAAGCACAGTTTGCTCACCCTAAATGCTCTGTGATGACCCTCTTTTCTCCACCAGCATAGCTGCTCTATGTCTCCTCAGACTTAATCCATGTGCTTCCCTTTCCCTCCCTTCCTCATCTTCCCAAAGAGGGTCTGCAGGCAGTGAGAGCTCCAAGCCAGAATAGGTGGTCACTGCTCTGAGCCTGAACTGTCTGTGTCTCATTTTAAAACAGAACAGCTGGTAAACTAGCAAGTATGAGGAGGAAAGCTCAGAAGAAAAGTGCCTGCAGCTTAGTCAGGTTTGACAACCTAAAATGGAAAAACTAGTTTTAAACTGAAAGGGTGAAGGGTTGCTAAATTTTTAGCTCAAGGACATTTTCTTTGTTCAAAATGAGTCCTAAGAGCTTATTGTAACTCTTTTTTACAGAAGTCTCTGCTTCAAGTATTCTGGAAAGCTCCTTCTCTGCTCTTTTAGGCTTTGTGTGTGAATACAGGGGACCTTGTGTGCCTTCATTCCTCTATATCACACCAGGACCTTTGAGGCTCTGTTCTTCTTCCCTTACGCTCAGTGTTATGACTGAAGTCTTACCAGCTTCAGCCTGACAACTCATAAGTCTTTTAGGGAATTTTTGGGATTGTCTGGCAATATCTATTGAAACTCAGCTAAGTCATAAGGTTGAGCTAGGCCAAACTCAAGGGAGATATGGGTGGCTTCCCCTGAGAACTGTAGTGCTTCTCAAGCTGCATCTAGATCTAGCACGTCCTCTTCAACACTAAGACAACTGCAAGAAAGGCAAGAGAGGAATTCAGAAGTGTTTCTGTAGCTCTAACTCCTCATGAGACTGATCCCATGATTTTTTTTTGAGAGGGATCAACAGATGCTGTGACACGAGTGTGAAAGGGTCTGCAGGATTCAGGACATAACAGTAGGAGAGGAGGCAGTGAATGTAAGTCTGGCTCTTGGTCAGATGAATGTCTGCTGTCCTGTGTCTCCCACAACTGAGTTCTGAATGTGTTAGAGCAGTCAATCACATGAAGATTTCATTGTAGGTGGTGTTTTTCTTGACCCTGAGACACACCAATGGTCTGTAATCTGGCAGTGTGTGTGTCTCTTGCCAGGTTTGTCACTCCCAAGTGGTGACACAAGGAAATTGGTATCCCTGAGTTAGTTTTCCCTTTCAGACATGTATGACTGACAGAAGTGACAGCAAACCTTACCTCACTTACTAGACTAGAGAGGAAGGAGAGGTGTAGCAGTTACTCCTGTGCCTAATGTGACCCAGCATGGGTCTTGATGGTAAGGACTAGCTTGACTGTCTGGAGAAGAAGTGGTTTTGGGGTCAAGAAGACGAAGGAGGAGGAGCAAGAAAAATGTATGACTAGTCTGATTCCTTCATTTAGCCCATATCCTCTGCTGCTCCTTGTCCTCTGGCTGCACAGGTGTCATTGCTTGTGAGAACTGGGTCAGGCCATGGCTTTAAGGCTCTGTAAGTCTGTGCTTAGCTATTATGGTTTTAAGTCCAGCCATAAATCAAAACTATTTAATTAATCTTATGATACGTTTCATAAGTCTTCCTGGTTTGAAGTGTCATAGACCCCAATTCTTAACCATATACCTTAATCATAAACTGTATCGTTCTTACAGACTGCCCTAGAATTCTTGTTTCAAGTCTCTGTTCCACACATATTTTCAGAATTGGAAGATAGGAATAATTTGAAGTTTGTTTAAATAAATGTAACTGTGCTTAACTATATTTTAGAATAATTTTATAGAATTATAATTTTGATTTTCATTTTGGCCTCCCTTTTAAAATACTGCTCTTAACAAAACACTGTAGCATTCTCTTCAGCTTTCTCCTTTCTGTCTTATGTGCTGTTGATTGACAGATATGACCTCAGAAGCAGATTAGCAGGTTTTTAACCCGGGAACTCTGTAAGGTAGGCTACTATATTGAGCTTTTCACATCAGCTAGAACATGAATAACTTGTGCTTTCAGGAATTAAACATCATATTCACAGTTTCTTTGGTTCTTCTCTTATTGGTTTTCTTTGAACAAAAGGAACTGTTGTAATGGTCCGTGCCCAGAGTGATAGAGGCCAGAGGACAATTTTTTCCCCCTTTGGATTATTTTTTGACAGCCTTTCTGTTTTTGTCAGATTGTTCAATATATCATTCTCCTCACATGAGAGAAAGCAGTTATTATGTTTTACTTGCCAATGGTGCAGAAAATGACACAAATGTTTTGCTTACTGGGCATTCTTAAAGTTCTTCCTGAGCATTAGAAATCTATAAAAATAGGATATTACTTTTGATTAGTACCAAGAGATTTTCTTTTTGCCTTTAAGATGCATCTATTTTAGGTGCAAATAATGTACACCAGTGTCATTAGTAAAATAGATGAGAGATGCTATCGATCAGAGAGACATGTGCATTAAGTATTCTGGTGTCAATATGAACATAAGCTTCTTACAGAGGCCTCTTGTTGGCAAGCTCATTTTTAAAAAGTCATTATTATAAATTGCTTCAACTATTCAGATCATATAAAATCTACTTGTACTGTAATATTCCAGATGCTTGATTACTGTTCTTCAGTGTAGTGAGTTGCCAATTTCTCCCTCTTGAGAATGTGTGACAGATTGTAATACAATCTGTTGATGTTCTCGATTGTGACTAAAGTACATCATTGTCACCCATGCTAAAAAGCTGGGACATATACTGTAAATGTATAATTTTGTGAAATGTATGCTAGTGTTTTGTGTTCCAGCAATTTCAAACGGTACACGACAATATACGTGATCTGGTGCGGAGGAGAATCAGAGGCAGAGGAAAACAAAACAGATAATTAGAGCAGCAAAATGCAGTGGATATGCTAATTCTATGCACAATACAGGTTAAATTGTCTTTGGGGTTTGCGCCAGTCTTTGGGGAAAGAGAGAGGAAAAGACTAGAGGAAACCATACTGATCTTGGTCCCTACCCTCTGTTTTCTGCTCCAAACAGTCCAGCTTCAACAGCCATCCCAGCACAACATTGCAAATGGCCTGAAAGTGAATAACAGAAAGGAAGGTCACACCTTTGTGTGACACCACCTCACTGAGCTTTCACAGAGGGGCAGGAGCAAGGCATGGTGTGTGCTGTCCCTTGGTGTGGAAGGGAGGAAGAAGGGAAGACGGGAGGCTTTTGCTGGCTGATGACATGCTTGTGTCAAGGGATCAAAAAAGAGAATCTGTGGCAGATTAAGAATGATAAATATTACAGCCAAGTCGATGGCTGGCAATAAATCAGAAAATGTGGGTTGTTTATTCCCTCTCTTCCCCTGTGGTAGAAGATCAGGGATAGGAAGGCTTTTTTTGTTTCTCCCAACATCATAATTTCTTTCTGCATCTTCCCCCTGCAACTTCCTTTCCTCTCACAGCCGTTCTTCATTGAAGTTCATTGAGGTTGCAGCTCAGGGAGGCATTTAAACATTAAGCACATCCCCACTCAGCAAATGGTCTAGCTACCTAAAATATCTTAATCTGGTTTCCTCAACGCCTCACAACTAGGCTTGTAGTTTCTTCTCCCAGCACTTCAATCATGAGGCTGGAGACCTAGACACGCACTAGCTTCAGGCACCACCACTCTGTCATACCCTGGTAGCTCTTATATCTCAGTAGGGGTCTCTCATGTAACTCCATCTAATAGTCACTGCCTGAAAACAGGGTCAGTGGAGTTCAGCTGGCCCCTACAGCAGAACCCCACCCTCCAAAATCAGACCTTATTTTTCTTGGCTCCACCACTGGTGGCTGTGCAGGCTCAGACTCAAGACAATTTTAGGAATCGTAGTATCATAGAATGGTTAGAGTTGGAAAGGAGCTTAAAGATCATCGAGTCCCAATCCCCTGGCCACGGGCAGGGACACCTTCCACTAGACCATGTTGCTCAAAACTCTAAACAGCCTGGTCTTGAACACTTCCAGGGAATCTGCCCCTGTAGATAGGGCTGGTGTTTTGGAAATAGGGCTGCCCACTCCAGGAGCTGCCAGTTCAGATGGACTCCACAGAGCTGTAACATAAAATTGTGCCCTCAGATTTCCAAGTGGAGGTAGTAGTACTTTCTTCATTCTTGCACATGGTGCTACTGTGTTTGTGGATGCAATGTACCTCACAGTCACGACATACTGAAGTTTGGTTACAACGACAAAGAGAAAGAATCCAACTCTTCTGCATTTTAAATGCATAAACATGGGTCTATGACAGGAGAAAGGAATAAAACAAGACATGGTGGTTTTAAACCTTTTCTCTTTTGACCACAATTGCTCCTTGTCTGTTTTAGCTGACTGTTTTCCACTGCTTCAGTTTTTCGTTGCTGGGTTTTTTTAAATTTCCCCCCAGCTCCATGTTAACTTCAAAATATGTGGATTGACAGAATAAAGAGGAAAGCTGAATTGGTGACTTTACTCCTAGTCCTCCACTAAATGTGTGGGAGAGAGACAATAACCTGACAGAAGCTGACTCTCTTGGAACTGTGTGTGATCACACTCTGACATGTTGAAGGGCATGAGACACGGCTGCTCTACTGAAACTCTGGATAGGGCGCACACACTTGTAAATTGATGGAATTCACTGGAAACAGCATATAGTTATCTTAGGCTGTAATTTGATCTGAGGAGGAAAACATCTTGATGTTAATTCACAGCTCTATTAATTACACTGAAAGTGTTATGTTTTAAACATGTCACTTTGAAAACAGCTTTTGTTCTTAATTGTATTTGATTTCAGTAGTGAAGCCCTGTAATTTCCATGGTGTATGAAGTAGCTGTGGTACGCACTGGAAGAAAAAGCTGGCTTGTGAAAGGTGAATGTATCTGAAAGGAATTACTAGATTCTGCTTGCACCTTTGAAAGGAGCATATAAAGTCAAACAGGTAGCCCTGCTTCCCTGGCAGTTTGTAAAGCCATTCAGCAGGAACAAGATTAACTTTTATGTAAGCACGTTGCTCAGGTCATGTTCTCCCATCTTTGCTTGTGACAAATAATACTTCTCACTAGGAAGTCAATCATTTCCATGTTGTGAAACCAGTAATTGTAAAGGTGGCAAAATTGGTAGGTTAGAGTGCAGGCAAATACTATTTACATGGTATTTTTAGTCTTAGGAGGACCAGGAGTTCTTTTACTTTTAGAAGGATGGATATAGTTTCTTGCATAGAATTCTAAAATAGCATATAGTTAAATTATTTATTGTATATATTACATAAACCTCAGTAAGTAGCTGGTTTTTTTTTTTACTACTAGCCAATATTCAAATATGTAAAATTAAATTCACCAGGATATTGGTTTTCTTCTTTCTGAATGTGACCAGTCCTATCTTTGGACTATATTACTGTACCAAGGGAAAATATTAACTGAGGAGTATGTACATGAGTACATACATATGTATGTACTTGATTTTTCTAGTAGTAGATGGTGCTGAAAGAAGATCATCTCAAAGAGGTCATTACAGGATAATATGGAGATCAAGCAAGCAAATTTCTGTCTTAAGTAATATTTGCTAATGTAGACTCCTGTTTTAAGGTGATACATTGCTGATAGCTTGAATAATAACTGAGAATTTTCTGCGGTGCCCAATACTCATGCATGCAAATAGGCCTGTTGATGTCAAAAGTTTTGAGGTTGATGTCCTTTGCATTTTTATAACAGCTATTACCTTAAAATTCCTCACAAGATAAGCTAGTGATTGCGCTGCTAAAACTGAACATAATGACAAGAGAGAACTGAGGTACAATCACCCGTTTTCTGCAGAGATATCCGTAAGAGGCTATTTCTAAAACCCCAACAAAATAGTGTCATAAACTTCATCTTGGATTCTTTTCAAGGGATTCGATCTGTTCTTACACCAAGCTTAGCAGATCAATTCTGGCTTCTAAGTATGCGTTTATTCCCAGACTGTGGTGAGCTTGGAGGCCTTGCCTATCTCTTTTTTGGGGAGTAGCCCCTCCTTTGGCTACGTCTGCTCATAGAGTTTTCCTGTAAAAGAGCTCCCACAACTCATGGAGATATATATATATATATGGATATATGAACTGCCATGGGAAAGTTTTTAGGGATTCTCCTTAGCTGAATGCTGCTGGGCTGGGGTGACCCATTTGCTGGTTTCTCTCCCTGCAGGTTGTGAGCCTGTCATGGATGGACCTCTGGAGTAATGTGGAGCTGGGCTATGGAGATGAGTGTGCTCTTTCTGTTCTGCTTAAAAGTGGGATGAGCCCTAAAAATTAGAGTGAAAGGCAAAAATTCCCATAATAATGATAAAATGTAATGCTGAATAAAGAGTGTCTGCAGTCACCCTTTGCGTGGCTATATAACGTGACTTACCAAATTGAAAAGATCGCTTCTCTTGTGTGAAATGATCGTTTAAACCTCTTGCATAGAAACATTTGGCCTTTGTTTTGATTTTTTTTTTATTATTTCAGAGGAGAAAACAAAATTAATGATGACAGATTGTATATGTATGTACTCATTTGTGTGAAGAATGGTCTATAAACATAAGTGTAAACATAAGCGGTATTTTGCTGTGGGTTGAGATGTATCACATTCTCTTCTACACCAGGACCGTTCCTTTGCCCTCCAACAAATAGACCTTTCTCTTTAAAGGTTAAGAAATAAGAACCATGGCAGTAGGTCAGTGGGTAATATATACCTGCTCTCACTTGTTTAAATTATATTTCCTCTTTACACTGTGGCTCAGCAGTATCTGGAGACTATTGTTCCCTAGGCTAATGCAATCTTTCCACACGAAAAGCTCTTGATCTGTTCCTTATCTACACTGCAGTTGCTGGCACCAGTGTTTCAGCCGTTTGGTGCTAAAATGCACAGAAAGCAAATACATATCATTTCAGTGTTGAGGTATCCTTCTTCTAGAATCTTTAGCTCAGCTTATTTTCATTAAGCAAGGTTTTTCCTGTCAGCAGTATAGATGCCCTCATGTCCTTCATCCTGGAGAGAGAGTGAGAAACGCAGAAAGGGAAAGAGTGTATGAGGCTTCAAAAGCAAAAATGTTTGTAGTCGTGCTGCCTTTCAAAGATAGTAAGGTTTACCTTGTGTAAGTGAGCACAAACACAGAGTTATTACATCTTTGCTGTTGCACATTTTTACACAGATGCATTTACACATTCACTCATTTAACTTGTGACGTGACCACTATTAACAATGCTGTTATCTAAAATAAATAAAAAAAGACCCAGTGCTGTTTGATGCTAAAATCTTTTCTTTTTCTATTAGCATCAATACAAGTCCATGCTGCTCGTTGGCTAAGAGCATGAGTTCAATTTATCATGTTCTTTCTTGTTCTTGAGCTTTTATGAGATGTTTATAGATGTTCATTTAAAAATGCACATCTACATAAAAGATTGATTATTTTTTTGGAGAAGCAAAGGCTTGATTACTCTTATTAGTTTGACTGGGGACTCAACATTTCTGAAAATCAGATTGACATCAATCTACCAAAATTCATTACACTTTAACTTACAACATGACATTCTGAAATCAGAAATATCTCTTAGATGTCACTCAAGTAAACTCAGAGATTATTTTATTAATATTAAAAAGTACAATATTGTCAAAAGATATTTTCTAAATAAAAACAGATTTGCAGATATTTTGATTGATTTTCACTGTTAAACTTCACAAATCTCTCCACATCAGAGATCTTTTTAAAAAAATTAAAAATTACAGAGTTGATGAATTACCATAACAGTTTAGCCATGCACAAACTATTCAGTTACCAGATTACCAACAGAACAGAGAACTGTAAATCACAGCGTTGAGAGAATTCAGCTACTTGCCACAAGACGTGTATTGTATCAGTCAGAACAAAAAGAGTGTAAGAAGGCACCAAAAGAAAAGCCTGTAACTAACTCATTGTGTGCTAAAAAAATTAAATATGGTAATATCTAATTATAAGGTTTTATATAAATAGTTTCATAAGAGAAAGAGGGATCTTACAGGAAGACCATCTTAATACAGTAGTAGATCTTGGTTTTCATATGCTTCTTTTAATTTTAGATTATTATTAATTATAATTATGAATACTTCTAAGAACCTTCACATGTAATATTTAATTATAAATAATTTTGTAATTTATTATCTTTTCATAGTCACCCTGTATTGGTATTATAATTACTTGTTTTTAATTAAAATTAATACAAAATTTTACACATGTAAAAACTCTAGCATTATATAGAGAGAATTATTTATATAAAAAGTGAAGTCTCTAATTACCCTGGGAGATAAAAAGGCCTTTAACAGTAGGAATGTTATCAGCCTCTAGTGACCAATGGTTTCCTCCTCAATAATTAAAGAAGCAAGTAAATGTACCCAAAATTTAGCCTTTTTAACCTCTGCAGATATGCAGACTCTTTGCTAAATGTAGACAGTAGCGGAAGATTTGGGCATTATGCCAGGGACATTTTTCTCAGTCTTAAATAAATACCATAGAATTGTAATCAACATATTGTGTGAGGTTCCTGCTGAGCTGGGTTTCTTTTCATAACGAATGCTCTTAAGCATTTGAAATAGAAATAATAAATCATAAATAATTTTTATGAGGGATTAAAAAAATGTGAAGTACTCAGGTATTTACCTTTGAAGGTTTGCTTTTGTAAGAAATTCTGGTCAAACCCAGCTTTTGAGATAAAGTTGTTCATTCTTTCATTCTTCTGTATCTTCATGGAGGATTGGGGGTGGTGGTGGTGGTGTTGAATCAGTGGTCTAGTAACTAGTGGGTTGAATTCCCAGAACTATTTTGCTATAATTTTTATTTACCAGACTTTTCCTTATATTAGGACACAGTCATTTGCAGCATCAGTCCCTGGGAAATGGGCATAAACTGGATTTTAGGCTTATTCTCGGAAGAGGATTGAGGTTTATTTATGTATTGTTGCGGCTAAAAAACATTCCTCCCATTTGAGGCTTAATTCTTTAAACATAACTCACCATGAGTGGTGTTAAATGACCTCAGAAAGCATATAATCCTGATTTTTTTAAAAAAATGTATAGGTCTCAAGACACTGAAAAGCTTCATGCTTATTTAGTAGAGATGGCAGTTAGCTGAGTAAGTGCTTTGGAAAATTCTTTAAAGCATGTTATCTATGTTGCAAAGCACCTAAATACCTCCTCACTTAAGAAAATAACTTAAGAGCTACTTTAAAAT
Organism: Thinocorus orbignyianus; assembly: GCA_013400375.1. Lineage (NCBI taxonomy): Eukaryota > Metazoa > Chordata > Aves > Ciconiiformes > Thinocoridae > Thinocorus > Thinocorus orbignyianus. The sequence goes on from VXBW01001549.1 coordinate 977,735, forward strand.
CCTGAAAGGCAAAAGCAAAAGAAGTACTGAGTGCAGTGCTTGAATGGCCTGTGAATTAGGGCAGCCTGTGCAAGTCCAGGGCTTATACAGCTGAAATTCTTGGTGGGGGAGATTAGAACCTGGTGGCTGTACTCATACTTAAGCGCATCTCCCTGTTTCATCAGCTCAGGGCACACTGTTCTCCCTGGGGCAGACAGCTTGTCACCTCAATTTAGGAGACAGCGAGGTGGCAGTAAGATTTGGCTTTAAGATGGCAGCGAGATTTCTCGCTTTGGGGACTTTGCGAATAAATGCTCATTAAGAAGATTTTACATCTTACCTTTTCCTCCACTTCAGATCTATTACAAATTTACAATGCTGTTTGTGATATAGTTCACAAAGTTAATTATCAGCTTTGGAGTTCTCCCTCCTCCCACCCACCATTTTCTCCTACAGCTATTTAGACGTGCCATTTTTCTCCGTTGGTATCAGCCGTGCTAAGGTCCTAATTTACTAACATTTTAAATGTTTTGTCATCTCAGGTATCTCCCTGAGTTTCTTTTAGTCAATTGGGTGTTACTAGGACTCTGTTAGAATTGGCTGAACACTCGCTTCAGGATGTCATCTTTACTAGATGATAATAGTGGAGGTTGGTGGTTGAGAACAAACACTGCTGAAATCAGCAGAAAGAATCCAATCCCTCTGAGAAAATGAATATTCAGAAGGTGGTATCTTACCAAAGAGAGATTGTTAATTTGTTAGAAGTGGAGGCAATACGTGTTATCGACTATACAGCCAAGATTGTTGTTTGACATTTACCTGAGTAATAAAGGGAAAAAGATCTAGGAAAGTAAATTACTGAAAGTATTGTGCTGAGTGGGAGGATTTCTACCCACTTAAACCCTTTCTTTTCCCTTCCCTTCCCTTCCCTTCCCTTCCCTTCCCCTTCCCCTTCCCACCTTTCCCTTGGAGAAAACAAACTTCATGTTGAACACCAAGGCTGGTTGATACCCCCTGTGCTAAACTGCAGATCCTGATGGGATTGCTTGTGCTTTTATGTAAAGACACTCTGGAATAAATGACTAAATCCACTCTCAGAGAGCGAGTTCTATAAATTAAGCATAATCACGTAGGCAATGTACGCAAGTACTTTTTCATAGAAATGCATCCTGCCTATCCTAAAAGTATCTGCTTATAACAATATGCTCTGATTTGATTTACCAAAATAGCACATTTGCCCAGGTTGCAGAAACATCTGTTTGTCTTTCCAGGTGAAAGAAATGTGCTAATAGGGGTTTGGAATGATACACAGTGTCTATGACACATTCTGTAGAGCTCAAGGATACAGAGGAACAGCAGCTTTGCTCATGGGCACAAAAGCTGAAGTTCCCCTATTAGGTTTGCTTGCTATTGTGAATTTCTTCTAAACCTTGAATTTTCAGGGCCTTGAATATGATTTTGTTTTGCAAGCAATTTAATTGAATTATGAGGTCCCTCTGAAGAAGAAAACACTACTCAATGGAAAAAGAGGCATGTGAACTATACCTTGATTTCTTCCAAAATAAACTTCTTGATCACTAGCCATGATGTACATAGCCTTCATCTACCCCTGACTTTGCTAGAGCTGTAGGATTTACACCAAGTAAAGATTTGGAACAGAATATTTTTATCTTTTATTTTAACATCAAAGTTACTGCCCTTTTGGTATAAGCAAATACCTTGATTCTATTGACTTTATTTGTCTTTCTATGTTTTGTCCCCAGGATTATCGTTACTTCACTTTTCCAGGAAGTTCTGAGGAACTGCCTTCTGTTTGCTGTTGATGTTTACACTCTTTTTCTGCTGATTTTACTGTCAATTTAATTGCTGTTGAAAACAAATTGTAGGATATATGCAGGTTGGACCTGTCTAATCTCTATTAAAGTCTCATTTTTACTGGAGCCTTTACAAATCCAGGCTACCTATCAGAGACATGGGTTTAAAACGATTACATGTTTACTAGTTTTTCCATCATTTCATATACTAACATTTATTTCATCAAGTCCTGTGATGCAGTCCCACATGAATTAGTTTAACTGAGATAATGTTTAATTAGTGTTTCTCTCCACCCTCATGTTTGCTACCTTAACCAGATGGGAATTCTGTTTGTACTTTATGTTCCAGAGAAATCAGAGATTATCAGTGTTTGAACTATTTTCTTACTTCATGTATGTCTCTTCAGAAATGGGGTTTGTAAATAAGAATTTCAGATCCCTTTTGTTTCTTAAATAATAGAAAAGATATGAACAAGAGTATTTTTAGTGTCTTTTAAACTTAGTCATTTGCTCTTATATGTTCCCACTTTTGTAGCCTCATCTAAAATTTCTGCTTTTATGCAAGTGGTTCTTTGCAGGTTGCATAGTTATCATGGCATTGCAAAATATGACCTCTGAGATCATCTGGTCCAATCCCATGCTCAAAGAAGGTCTTTGCAGTTGACCAGGTTGCCTGGTGCCAGATCCTGGAGAGTTTTAGATGTCTCCAATGACAGAGACCACCTCTTTGGACAACCTGCTGCAGTATTCAACTTTGTTCATTGGGAGATACTTTTTTCCTCATAGAATTGCCCTTCCTGTGACTTGTATCCATTGCTTCACATCCTTTCACTGTGCCACTCCGAGAAGAGTTTGGCTCTGTCTCCTACATGATCACCCTTGAGGCAGAGCAACAGAGTTCCTCTCAGTCCCCTCTTCTCCAGGCTGAACAAACCCACCTTCAGCTCATGGAAGATTAAGTGATTTTTGCTTTCCACCTTTCTTTTCCAAGTGCGGATGACAGGCAGTATACGTACAGTATGCAGCAGTGAGCATCTCCCTAACCACATCTAATAGTCACTGTCTTTTGGGGGATTCATTTTTTGTGTGCTGAACTTTAACCCAAGGATTTTGGCAAATATAAAATGTGCAAATTGCACCAGATTTGTTTTTAGTATCATACGATTCTATATGACAAATTATTAATGTATTGATATTTGCTTTCTAGTCTGATGTCTGTAGTGCCTGTGAAAGTCTTAATAAAAACAGAATGTCTAAAAAGCCAACACATTCCCTTGTGGGTATATCCTATATATTTCATGGAGGATTTGTTAGCATTCATGTATTTTTAAATTTTATTCCTTCATATGATTGTGAATAGCATTAATTAGATTTTATGACGATGTTTTGTCTTCTCACACTCTTGTTTGAACAGTGTTACTTGTATGTCATGGATTTTTAGGACTCTAACACGTCTGTTTTGGGAAAAAAAGACTCCACATGACCTAAAATTTTCTATTTTGTCAACTTTTTTCTCCAGGACTGTAATTCAAGAATATTATGTCAGTATCTCCATAAACCCATGAATTTACTTTAGACAAATTTGTGTTCAAAGGAGGACTTTAACGGGAGTCTTTCTTACCTAGTCTATTTGTGGCAATAGAAATTGAAAATTAGTTTCTGTCAATTTATCTGCTACCAGCTGCCAACCCTACCTCATACCAGTAGTTGCTATCAGTGAAAAAATATGATTAGCTCGCAATCTTTTAAATGAAAAAATTTGTACGTATCCTAGACGCGGTTTCCTGTTTCCCTAAACCCAAATGCCTGTCTGTTAGTCCCCTGGCTTTTACTATATTCCTGGTACGGCATCTTGATTTATTTCTGCTTCCTCTCATATCTTTGCTACATATTTTTCTGCTACTGTCTGGAATTTTCTCACACTATCCCTTTCTTCATATATATATATATATATATATTTATATATGGGGGGTGGGAGAGTGAGTGAGAGAGCTCTGCAGGAATAAAAGAAACACTCTAAAATTTGCTCTGATGACTCAGGCAGTGACTGGATGCCAGGGGTAAACAAAGCCCTTTCAGAAGCCAAACAAAGGTGTAAAGTCAAGTTCTTCCCTACCTGGCCCTGACCACCCTCCTAATGCACTTTGCTTTTGTTCTCCTCCACAAAAGGCCTTACTGGCCATTTTTGTTAGTACATGAAACTGGCAGCCTGGAACACTAATAGCTACATAAAGGGCATCTATGAATCCTCAAACCAATCCCTCAGACCTAGGAGGCTGGGATTTGCTGATGTTAATCCCCTGAGATTTCAGGTTTTAATTATCCTTAGGAAATCTTTTCCAGGGTGCCACGAGTTAAGTAGATACACGTTCTCTGATAAACACAGTGGTTAATTAATATTATAATAAAATTCCTAGTACTAGTACCAAGCAGAACTAGTTTTATAACCTGCTTTTGGTGACTGATGTTAAATCCTAGTTTCCCACAAGACTCGGCTCAGAGGTGCTTCAGTATTGTTTTGCTGGGTGTAAAATGCGATATACTTTTCTAAGTGTGGGACACCTTCCTGAGGCTGAGCATTTTGTTTCGATAATTACAGGGTTTTTTTTGATTTGCTAAGGCTCTCAAGACACATCATTAGTTTATAGCTGGGGTTTTGTCTGCCAAGCAATTTACAGGGGGAAGAAAGCAAATGGTGGCAGTATGACCTAACTGTGGGCAAAGGGGATTTTCAAGGAAGGTAAATTCACTGCAAACATGAAATTTTGCCTGGTGAGTCTGTATAAGAACTCTGTGGACCAAAACACTGGGTCACACGGAGGTGAATTATAACCTGCTCTGTAGAAATCTGTGATGCTATTTTGTAATTTTCCAAATGAGCTTGGTACCACAATGTGCTGGTGTATTTTCAACTGTTTGAAAGATACTAGCTTTTACCTGCTGCCCCTGTGTTCACAGCAGCTTGTTTGCCCCTAGGATGGAAGAGTGAGAACTGGCTGTAAGGACTGATCTTGTTCCCTCTATGTTTTACTTCCTTTACCTCAAGTATCTGAGCTGCTATCAGCAATTAAAGGGAATTTGCAATTCCCTGGATAATGTAAACATTTGTAGTTAGTAATTACAGAGGCTTTTCACTCTCCTGGCCCTGAAGAAAATGAGCTAATGAGAACAAATAAATACTGTTTCTATGCTTTGCGTCATCCTTCCAATTGCTGATTGCCTCTTTAAGCCTTTTCTCATACTTGCACCAGTGATGACCTACAAAATACCAAGAGTGTTAGGTGTCTATGAAGTCACTGAGCTCTCTCTGACAAAAAAATAATAATAATCCTTTTATCTTAATAAACAAAAAGACAAATAAGTGTAATTATCAGACCTGGGGGAGCGCATGTTCCAAGAGAGAGAGAGAGGAGGATTTGCTGTTCCTTCCTTGGAGTCCTTCAAGGGTCACATGAGTACAGATGAGTATCATTTTAAACCCTTGTACATCTTAAGAGTATCTTGCTCCAATTACCAGTCAGTGAAGCAGTGCCTGAAGTAGCAGCTGAGCAGGACAAAGAGGCTGCATCGAAGCCAGAGATAGGACCCATCACTCTTAGCATCGTGTCAAAACACTGAGTCCTAATTTATGCAGCGATTAATCCCTGCCTCCTAGCAGAAACCAAGCCACTGCAGCTGAGCATGACCACCATTAGTGGTCACGGTCAAGATCTGAGATGATAGCATCACTTCAGATTGCAGTGGATGCCTCACTTATATCCCCACAATGCTTGTGCTGTTGAAAACCAACAGACCAGGTTATCCCCAGCACCCATTTGGCATCTGAACGCACATCCTTGCTGTTGGAACTAATGAATTTGTCTGAAGTCCCCCTTGTAGGGCTACCACTAGTTTGTCAGCAGGCTTTGGGAAGGGAATACCCAAAGATTTTCACAGTCTCACATGTCACACTCTCCGTTTGTGAATCCAGAGACAAATCTGCACTTAACACTAACTCTGGTGGACCCTATCCATCAAGATAAATATGCTGCAGAGGGCAGAGTGTAAAACTTTCAGCAGCTCACGAAGGACAGAGCTTATTGCAGCGATTGCCTTAAAATATTTAGAGCTGCAACATGCACCTGGTAGGTCCTGGAGCTAAAGGTAGGGAAATCTCTCTTGCATTAAGTGGGCAGGGGCTGTGTGACCACAAGGTTTCCCAGTGTGTGGGAGGAAAAGACAAGAATGATCAAGAACAAATGACCTGTGAAAAATCACAAAACTATCCACAAAATACAGCTGCTATTACTTTGGAGTGTATACTACATGTTCACATTCCTGAGAGTTTGCAAAGAGTTTAAACCAGATTTTCTTTGATGCATATTCTTCTAAACATCTCAAAATGTATTATCTCAAAAGTCAATCAATGTTTTGTTTGCAATTTACGTTCATTAAGTGGTTTATTGGAATTGCATATATATACTTGTTTGTGTGGTTTAACTTTCAGACTGGTTGTTGTGGTTAAGGTTTTGAGATAGAGAATTCTGATTTATACCAGAGAAATAACACTCTTGTAATATATTTCCACTCTATAATTTTGGTTCAATCTGAAGTCATGTGAGCAAAATACTTATTTCAGGAAAAAAAATATGGAAAAAATAGCAAATGACAAACAGGTGTGGGTTATTTAAGGACTTCACTGTGGAAAAATGGATCAGAGTCTTGGTAAATTGCAACCACCTCGGCGAGTTTTGATCTTCAGTGCCACAAAGCTGATTTTTTGTTCAGTTATGACTATAATTCTGTTTAAGACATGTTCACATTGGAACATTTCTAATTCCTTATTTTTATTATGACCATGTTTAATTTTAGGGCATTTGCTTTTAATGTTTTTTTTTTTCAAGCCTTCTATCTTCATTAGTATGAAAGGAGGTTGCTAGGGTGTTACCCATCATCTGTGAGTATATCCATCTGCAGGTTCTGTTCTACCCAGAATTAATTTATCTTTGCTACCTGATCTTAACAAAGACTTTAAGAGCAGGTTGGACGAACTGGTCAGGCATGATATATAATTGATTCTGGCTGGAGTCATGGGCACTTTCTAAACATCTGAGATTTCCTTCAACCCTACAATAAGATGTTTCTATCATAAGTGATACTGTAGCATTCATTTCTTTGGGGACTGCATATATGCAGGCAAAATTTACCTTGTGAGCCAAAAGAACAAGGACAAAAAAAGAATATTTGTGGCTTCGGTGTCTTTTCCCGTTTATATATTTTTTCAGGTCACAGCAGATATGAAAGAATCAGTTGATTCTAGTTAACATTTAAAACTAGGACTTACTTTATAGGTGTTAAATGCCTAATAATTAACCTTACTGGCTGTGATGAAAATAAAACAGGAATATTTCTAAAAGAAAAATTAATATTAATAGAATATAAGCTACAGAATCTAAGTTGAATCACAAGCACTGTTTGGCCTGCTAATTAATTTGACTGCCTTACAGTAGGATCATTTTTTTCCAAGGCTCTTCCATCTATGCTGCTTCTTATGATAAATCCTGACAATGGTAATTATAGGATAATTTACATTTCACTTAAGAAAATCATTTAAGTGGGATCAATATAAGTGTAGGCAATTCAGAGGTTCAAATAATGACTTGAGATGCCAGTATGTTAAATAAGCATCTGTCTTGATTTGCACAGTATGTCAATTAAACCTTCGCCCAAATAATACTTAGTAAAAGTTCCAGCACTGCTTTTGCTGCTGGTGTCAGATGTACTAAGTGAAAGGGACTAAGTTCACCTCTGTTTTAAGCTTTCATAAACCCGGACAACTCTGGAATGAGGAGACAATAAACGTATGATTGTACACTCCCTGGACCAAATATGAAGATGCTGTCCCGTGCCATGACGGAGGGAAGGAGTGGCGGTGGAAATGCAATCTGTCATCACAAAGTGATTTATTTCTCAGTGGAGCAGGAGACCTTCCTGGCCCACAAAACTGCCGTTTAATTTACACCTCAGGGAGCCAGCAAAGATCAAGCCAGCCAAAAATCACAAAAATATGTTTGCATAAGAAAAAAAACCGAAAAAAAATGCTTCCAGTGCTTGAGTGAAAGCCTAAAACTACCAGTAATAAACACTGTTTGTCTATTGCCATGGCAATACAAAGACATTCCTACCTCTGTGCTGTCATATTCCATTATGGTAGCTACAATGTCACAAACACACTTGTATTTTGCAGGCAAAACAGAAAGAGGAAAGGGAGTGAAATGAGAAGCACTACTACTAGCTTTGGTGCTAAAGGGATGTGCAGAAAATATGCATTGGACCTTAATATTGGCTTAACTTTGTCAATAGAATCCAAAGCCATTCTCTATATACAAAAAAAATTCAATAGATGGAAAAATAGAAACATTAGTGGGGAATGAAACATCTTGCTTGCTCCACCCAAAGAGAAGGAAACTAAGAAAATACTCAGCTTCCTCTTGGCTTCTGTAGCCTGTTTGAAGTGCTGGTTACCTTGGAAATTCTCAAAAGCACAGATGCTAAAGGTGGAAAACACTTATGAGGTCACCTGAAGCATCACCTCGCCAGCATAAAAAAGTTTTGTGTTGTCAAGAGGTTTTCAAGAGAAAGTCACGTTCACTGTTAACTTTCTTCCTCAGGTTAGACGTATAGTTAGTCTCTGGAAAGGTGTCTATTTCCTTGAAGTTGCCACAGTTGACACTATCTCTCCAAAGCTAAGGTTTAGTCTAGTAACTACACTTGAACAAAACTTTGTCTTTAGAATATGTAGACGTCGGGGGAGAATTTTTCTCTTTTATAGAGAAATTATATATATATAAAGACTTTTATAACTGATAATCAATTCAGATAACAGTTGAATTAACTGGTGAAAATTAGTGCATCAATAAACTCAATGGGCCTATTAACACACATTGAAGTTCTTGTCCTGAATATAGGAAAGTGTACTAGTTTTGTCCATCTGCAGCACTGGAATATGCTGGAAACTGCCTGAGTGCTAGAATCGTTCAGTCACTGTGGGTTTTGGCCTTTTTTATTTGTTTGTTTGTTTTTGGTTTTTGGGGTTTTTTTTTGTGGGCTTCCAGCATCTTTCAAGTTACTAGCCTAGCAGAAAATGCATTGGATAACAACGAGGGAGGTGATGTTTCTTCTCCTGTTCTCATCCTTAGAGAATATCTCCTTCCCAAATGTTTTTGTTTCCTGTGTGTAAAATGCAGATAATGGTTAATCCTTTGTAAAAAGCTTTGAAATCTGTATTTGAAACACGCTGTTCATAGCACTAGCCTGCAGGCTTTACTATGTTCAAATGGATGGCCACCCACGGCAGAGGGAGGTGGCGTTAATCTTGAAGCCTCTTGGACTGTAGGACAAGGTTCCAGACTTGGCTCCCCAACTCACTAATCTTTCAGGCATGTGTAAAACTTGTCTCCTTGTTTTTCTTTCCTTTGAGGATGCATGGTCTGAGGTACCAAGCATCGAGAGAGCCAGTCTGATTCTCAGTTTGATGGTACTAATAATAAATATTGTGATTGATTTAAAAATAATTGTACTGACCTTTAACAGGGCTGCCAAAATCTGGGCTGGGCACTGCCAGAATCCAGGATGGGCACTGCCAGAATTTGCTTTTTCAGTGAAAGTATTCAATGAGTGATATTACAGAAAGGCTGCATTTCCTCCCTACCAACAGCCTAAATATGAGATGATTATACATTAAAGAGAAAATAATGTAAGTCTCATTTATCATCAATGAAATCATACGATTACATTATGCACTTGAAATAAATTTGCCCACTTTTACTGTAATTGCCAAGAATATTCTAGCTCTTGTCTCTAAAAATCATTTTTTTCCCTTATCTCTATAATGTTTCTGAGGGAGGAACGCAGGGGGTCCTTAAGGCTGAGGCAGATATTGATGTTATTCCACAAGCTTTTCTGAATAAACAGCAGTGATTCTTTGCTCCATGAGTGTTAACAATTTTATTTGATTTTTCTTTTTTTTTCAGTGGGAAAATTGTTTCATCTGTCTCTAACTTGAATATCTCTGAGATTCCGCAATCTTTATTGTGTACTGGGATATCAGAAAAGCCAAAGGAAGAATTAAACATTAATTTGGGTGCCCCTTTTCCTTTGCCTCTGTTGGTCCCTGAGGACATTCTACCATACTGGCTGCCTGTGAATTGCCATGTCAGAAGGTATTGTGGATTGGAATGGAACCGCCTATCCTTCCACAGGCTTTCTCTTTATGGTGGTGGGATATTAGGGAGGGATTGCTCTAAAAATTGCTATTTGAGTCTTTTCTGCTTTTGATATTCCTTCCCTGCGAAGCAGAACTGTGCAGCAGCACTGCAGGAGGAGGAGAGATGATGCCCAGCAGACCTAAGGTGCATTTCGAGTATACATTAGAGCTTGAAATAGATGCTTCTCCCCTCCTCCCACCCCTCATCTCTGTTTTAATTGTGTTCTTTAAATGACTGGAGAACTGGTTGCAGATGGAGAGGGCTCTCCCACATACAGTGTGGCAAACAGTTTTAAGGCACCCTGGAAGGAGATGGTGCTGTCTCTTTGCTTTCCCAGGTTCTCCTTGGGAGCCAGTGGTCCAGGCAAACCCAACCCTTCCAGGCAGAAAGGTGGTGGAATGGCCTGAAGTTCTAGGGATCAAGGCTGGATTCTTATCCTGCAGTTTTGGAAAAGGCCTAAAAAACGTCCTCCGACCAAGCCGTGCTGTAAGAAGAACTGTAAGGTAGCAGAGTACTTTTGCCTCTGAGGTCCAGGGTTATGCTTTGTGAGAGTTCAACACACTTGATTATGCACTGTAATTGTTGTGCTTAAAACCTGGTGGAAAACAGAAAAGGATTGGGTGCTATAAATAGCTGTGTCACTTTCCATGTGCTGAGATGTATTGATAGAATGCAGCCTAGGCTTTTTTTTTTTATTTTTTTTTCCTGATTTGTTCTTACTTCTATGAGTCCTGTGTTTCTTCTCCTCTCTCTTTTGTGTTTCTCCCTCTGGCCTGCAGGTTCAGGAAAAGTATCAGTGCTGCCTATTGAATTTCATACCACAGCACATTTCACCAGTGATTTATCTGAGACCAATTTTTCAATCTGTGGTCCGTATAGGATGTTACAAAATGATGTGTGAAATGTTTGTGTTTAAGTAAAACCCACAAATCCGCAAGCACACACTCATATACAAAACAGAGCTGGAGCATAATGCAATTGTCTCCTGAGCTTTCTGGTGAAAGAATTAAGCTATATATTAATTTATGCTGAACCTACCTTGAAACATAGTCTTCCTTTACTGGCGAGGAGAAGGAACAAGCAATATTCTTTACTTTATATGCAAAAGCACCTTCTGCTTGAAGGTCCATTTTTGGATTAAAGCATATAGAATCTGAACATCTCGTTTTTATAGAACGCTGTCAGGCAAAAGTTGTCAGAAAAACAAAACAACAGATTTGGGAACTGAGAAGTTTTCCTTCTGCCTCCTGATGCTGTATTTGTTTTCTATGAAAATGCATGGAAAGAAAACTTCTTACATGCACAGTTTTAATTTTCATGGTAGTATATTCACCGGCAGTACAGACTTTTGGCTGTAACGTAATCCTGACCTTTTCTCTGAAACCTATGAAAGTTTGTAAAATTTTGAAAGGCAAACTCTGTGGAAAGGTGCTGAACATTTAAAGTAAAGGGACTGAAAAAAAGGAAAAGCACAGCTTTGTACCTAGCCAAAATTAATTTGTCATTCTCATCTTATGCACTCTTTTGTTAAATCAACCAGCCATTTATTGAGTCAGACAGGACTGTTTTTAATTGTGCCCCATGGAGACCTCATTCAGTTTAACTTACACTCTCAGTGGAGAGCCAGCAGTATTTATTATAAGGTCTGAACAGCAGGATAATAATTTGCAGGGTTTGGGAGATTCTGATGTAACCCTTTTACATCTCGTGATAGAAATTACCATTCTTAAGCGATGTGTCAATACAGAAACAAAAAGATCACTCTTTCTGTGAACCTAACAATTTTGTAATGGAACTGGTTACATAGGACTTGGCTACAAAGAACTTGAAAAAATGCATACACTGTATTGATTTTATAGGGCTTCACCCCACACTGAGTGTTTCAAATTTGAACTAAGTTTTTGTAGATGTTGGTGTTTGGGCATACATACACGAAACATTACAAGGTTTTTCTCATCTTTTTGGTGTTTCTTCTAGAATTTATAACGCTTTTCAAAAGCTGAGTGAAACATGACAAAATATTTGCAGAACTGAAGAAATCACTCCCAATTCTCACACGTGATACCTGATGTAACATGACAGTAGGCAGCAGAGATGTTCTTTCATATTAAGTAGAATATCACTTGTGTCAATTAAATAATTTACCAGGTGCCTCTAACAAAAAGGTATACAGCGGTGGAAATGTCATGTCACGCACATTCAGTTTGCATTAGCAAAAGTTTAGAAACAAAGGAGATAATGGAAAAAATGTAATCATATTAAAATGAACTTACTACATCTCTTGAAAACACCTTTCATTGTTCAGATTCATTTTTACATTGTCCAGGCGAAGAATAGAAGAGTGTGGACTAATAGTTGTAGAGAGTTATGAGTGTTAAACTGCTACTCCTAAAATAAAGTGCATTGAGATGCAAGATTTTGCTTTACTCAACCGTACAGAGAGGATACAACTGGGACTTTCAGATCACAGCTCGGCTTCTCTTCTAAAAAACATTCTCTCTTTTATCCCTCAATGTTTAATGCAGTCATTTTTGAAAGAGGGATTTGTATTAGGAGAATGACAAACTCCTAAATGTTATTTTTAAAGTTGTAGGCACACACTTTATGTAAATTTTTTATTAATACTTTCAGTAATTGCTCCTTTGGTTTCTGCTAGTCCTTTTGGAGTCAGACTCCTATTTCCTTTCCTAAATAACTCACATTAATTTTCCAAAAGTACAAATGTTCAGCAGACGAAAGACAAATTGACTTAAAATTTTCTCTAAACATGGCCATAATTTGAAAAATAATTGCCAGAAAGCGAATTGATTTGAGCACAAGGCTATCCCAAGCCTGTTTAGAAATGCAGATTTTAAATTATTAGTCTTGACATCTGCAGTCATTGAAGCTTATTGATCCTCAATCAACTGGAATGCTTTGGCTGGCACTCCAAGTATTAAGAACAACTCTTAGTTGGAAGCAAGCTAGTAAATGGCACTTCAAGAACAGCTCGAACTTTTCTCCGTATTCTTTACTCTTTTTTTGAAGAAAAGGAAAAAAAAAAGAAGTATTGTTTTTGGGAAGCCTCCTACAAGCCTTCCTCTGGAGAGCCAGGCCTGGAAAGAGAGTAGCACAGTCAAGTACTTCAGGGCTGGAAGCTGAGTTATCGAGTTATGGCAAAGGGGGATTTATGTTCCTTCTTTCTGCAGCAGCGCAGTTCTGTTACACATCATTCTGTCTTTAGCTTAACATCTGATGACAACTGGCAATAAGACAATTAGGAAGATGCTACTGCTGACTTGAATTATGAATACTCTATTAAATGCAAAAAACCTTATGTTCACTGTCGAACTGTACTGTCGGTGCATTGTGCACCCGAAGACAGGAAATGTCAAAGTTAAAAGTGGCCTTTACTCTGCCCCCTGGTGTATACGCATTACAATACAATGTCTTTAATTACAGGATTTCAACAATTTCTCATATAATAGAGTGGAAAAACGACCCATAGTTTTGACTTTTAGCTACAAACACAAAGCTTACTGACAAACACAAAGCTTAGTGCAGTATTGTTTTTTTTAACTCTTCTGTACAAATTGAATGGCCATGACATTTCAGAGCACACTCCCTGAATAATCAGTTAAAAAAACTTCAGCAGAAAAGAAAAAGTATGAAAAAAAATATTAATAGCAAATAACACATATGTATGTTAAAAAAAATGTTGTCAGAGTAAATGTAGCATTATTACTGCTATGTTATTACTGTTACTACTGCATCTCCTAATCCCAAAGTTATTTACATTTTAGAATCAGGAACATGCATCAAAAGAGGGGAGGGCCACTCTCCTTTTGTAAGGTGAAGAATTAAACTACAAACAGATATGTCTCTAAATCGTTTTAGTACTTCCGCAGCCTTCTGGTCTGCTGTCGCTGGCATAGCTGGAGCTCAAGGCAATGTATACACATTACCCTTCAAAATTAGACAAGGTGGATGCTGCTGGTGGTGGAAGGAACCATGGGCTGTGACAGTGAGCAGAGAAGAATCCCTTCTCAGGTGCTAGTCTATACTGAAATCCATGCCACTGGGCCCATGCTAAGTGGTCCATGCTTTCTGAGAACATACAATGTTATACAACAGTATGAAGTTGTGCATAAACTTACTGCAGAATTGTTCCTTCTAAAAATCCTCGTTAATTTTCCATAAAGGGCCAATGGTTAGGTGGTTTAATGAGAAGAAGAATAATCTTGTTAGAGAAATATATACCACAGAAGTGCACCCCAATTGACTAAGAATCAAAGAGGGACTGCTTACTTTCTGTTGTGCTGTAATATTTTTACAATATATTTTTTAAGCTGCTGCCATAAACTGATTTCAGTTGAGTACTGGAGTATTCTACTCTGTTGGGGCAAAATTCCTTGTCCTTGTGGTTAAGATTTCTTTGTCTAGTGAAAAGGAATTATACCATAAGTGTGCTTACAACCCTTGAGTGTTCTGTTTATTTTTGCTTTTGCCATCTGTGTTAATTGCACCAGGAAAGCTTAGCTTCTAATCTTAACACAACACATAGAATTGTTTTGGATAATGACCAGGCGAAATATTAAAAGAAAAAGGAAAACTAGTTTTTCCTCTGGAAACTAAAGGACATTTTGAAGGACAAACTTATTCTTAGCATCTACTTCTAATTCCAGAATGCTTCTGCTAATTCATTTCCACCTAAGAAACCCCCTGATGGAGGGCCACAGTTCTTCTACAATTATACAAACTTCTACCTTCTGCACTTCCTGAAGAGCACCCAAAAACTCTCTCCAAGCTCAATTTTGTGTTCACAGCTCTTCTTAAGTCTCTGGCCACATGCATATTAATAATATGTACAAATCAAATGAATCTAGATCACTTACATATATATCTCTTAAAAATGTTTTCTTGGTGGATTTATTAAGCTCTGTTGAGTTGGGAATTGCTGAGGCAACTTAGTTGCTGAGTTAATAATACAAAAAAGACCCTTAGCATCATTTTCACCACTGAGAACTGAAAGGAAGTAGGAAAACAAACTTACTTTTGCCTTTTTTCTAATGCCCCAGGTTCCCATCTATATATGACAACACAAATCCAATGTGTCGTAAACATTTTGAAATGTTCTGGCCTTTACAGCTTTCTCAGCCTGGGGTAAGGAAAAGGGTTATTTAATCTTTCGTCTGGATCAGACGCATTAGGACTGCGGCATGTATTCCTCATTCACAAATGACAAGCAGAGACCCGATGTCTTGTTTCTCAAGGGCTCTTAATTGTGTTACATGCTGTTTTCTTAAAATAATCTCTTCCCTCATTATCTGTGCAATGTCAGGCTCCCTTCCTCCTAAATACATACATTGTTATCTTCATTTTCACTGCCTCATGTGTACTGTGGAAAAGCACCTTTAAGGGCTGTTTGGCTTCTGATTATATTAAGTCTAACTGTTTGGTACAGTTTTGGGATGACATACTTGATTTCCTTGTTGAGGGGTCGGATAACAATTTTCTTGAAACTAGTTAAGGTGTATCTTAATGTCAGGTTGTGCTCTCCTCAGTTTGGGATGATTAAATCAACTGGGCCATGCAAAGTGCAGATCTCCAATCTAGACAAAATCGTGCCTTTCTGTCTGAAAAAAATGCTGCAAATCTTAGTCTGCTTTACCAAATAACCAAAGAGGCACTGAACAAAATACCAGACAAAGTATCTTAAGAACACCACCTGTCTTTTAAAGCTTGGCTTAGTAACACAGAGCAAATCCTTAGCAGTGGTAGATCTTGACTTGCCTTTCCTACCAATTTACTGTCTCAGAATAAATTAACAACACACACACCTCTAAACTGAAATTACTATTAAGCAGAACCTCACACGGCTCCTCAGATAACTGAAGCACACAAGCACACACGTGCATGCCTGTGACCGTTTAACTTAATACACACTGAGCAAATGCCATAGGAAAATCAGGTTTGCTTCCCAAATTTGTGATGAGTGTTAACCAGATTTGTGGTTTGCTTTATTGGGGTAAATCACAGAGTGTGAGTAAGGACACCAGAAGGAGGCCCTAACTAATTATGTAGATATATTATGATTGATAAATAATAACCACAGTTATTGAGGAATAGCTTAACCAGTAAGGTCTTTAATAAATGTTTAATAGTTAAAATCCATGATAAACAAAACCAGATGGCAATATAGCCTATTGCCAAGTCCCAGTTGTGCAGCGCAGGGTATACAGCCTTATTAGTGTTGAAAGCCCAAATGAAATATATCTTGAATGAATTGACCTTAAGAAGAAGTAATTGGAATGCGTTTTTATTCTTTGTGACTATATAGTGCCCATATACCCCTGGAGCAGAAGTGTTTTTTTTTGTGTCATTTATTGGTCTACCGAAATTGTCCATGTGCTCTGGACAGGCAACTTTGACTTATTTCTTTTAATTGCTAGTTTCAGAATAAAACTCAGTAGGAGAATGGGAATGAATATGGCCTCTGTCTGCACCAAAGCTTTTAATAACAGATAGCTTTTGTATGAAGGCTATAGCTACCCTACTGCTCTACAAAAGAGAAATATCTGTTAATTTTTTCCCACTGGATCTATGATTAATCTGCCTATGTGTATATGATCCTGGTCTCTGTTCCATGTTCTCAATGCATCACATTTAATGGGAGCTGGGACATTTTAAAATGAAGTGCTTGGACGCCAATATTTGGATCAACTTCTTGAGTTTCTAGTCTGTCAGTCTTAAAGTTGTGATCCAAAAAGGACTGAAGTTAGTAGGTGCCTTTCCATTGACCGAACAGCTTTGAGGTAACTTTTTTACTTAGAGTAGCCCTGGGATCATGACATCCCTGCTCTGTAGCAGGATTCTCAATGTTCTCTCTAAATTAACTTAGTTCACTTAAATCTGGTTTTGTTGGGCCTGCTCCAGGTCTTGCAGACATTATTTTCCATTTTTGGGTGTGTTTTTTAGGTCCTGCCTATCACTCCTGTTTTTTATAAAGTAAGCCTTTAACCTATGAGAGTAATGTTTGACGTCTATGATAAAGGAATAAAGTAAGAACAGATTCAGTTTTAATGCATCCTGAGTGGTACCTGTCTGTCCCATGTAACGTATCAAAATATGCTCAGAGGCAAGAAATAACCTTTTCTTCATAAGGCAGCAAAGTTTTAGAATCACTTCTTTAAAGAACATATATGCATTGACATAACATCAATAACCCTAGTGGTGGGTCCTAGGTGCAGATTTCAGTCTAGCTACTGATTCACCAAAGCTGCTTTTTGTCTTTGCTTTTAAGAAAACAGGAAAAGTATATCATTAACTTGAATTTGCTTGTAATCAAGATCTGGATAAAATGAAAACAGCTTGTAATTATTATGAGTTAAAAGCTTTGTGGTATAGGCTGGTCTTGGTTCTTGCTAACCAACTCACCAAATAGTACAGCTTTTGATATTTATAATTGAAAAATGTCTCTTTCCAGCAAAGAAAGGAATGGAACAACTCGGTTCTGCTGTCTTAACATCAGCAAAAGCAAGGAACTGGATGTGACTCCAACCAACACACTGAAGCTCCTTCTGAAAGAAATAGCTGCTTTCACTTCAACACCTCACCCTTCCTACACTGGGAGGCTTTTAAACCAAGAAGGGAATAACACCCTCCCTTTCTCCTGCTTTCTCAGCCAATTGTCTTGCTTGCACCCATTTTACTGATTAGATCCAACTGCCCTTTGGTGTTTCTTGTGAGGTTCATCACAAGTGAAAACCAGAATTTTTCTTAACAGCAACAACAGCTTGGCTTTTCATCATTTGTTCTCTCAAGTTAGCTTTCTTGCATTGATAGTTTTAGATAAAATGCTGTCCTCTCCAAGGTGAAGACCTGAACCAACTCTCTTCAGCTAAAGCAGTGTTTGACTCTTCCCTGTCGTGCTTTTCGTCTGTGTTAACCAGCATCTTCCTAAACAGCTCTGGGGTTTGCTTCGGGAGTGAGTGTTGGGCAGACGACTGTTTCTAAAAAGCAGCTTTTGTGGAACCTCCTGTTTAAAAACACAAGTTCAAATTGCTTTGGTCTACGTGGCTGTAATGCCTGAGAATGGCTGCGAGTGTTTTCAGTTTCCAAACATGAATTGACATGGTGTAGACATAAAACTCTGTGTCTTGATTCTCCTTTTGTAAAGAAAGATAGAAGTAGTTCCACACACGACACTTAAAAGAGCTTAACAGAAAATACATTAAAGATTATGAGGCATTTATGTGTAGGGCTGTCTACAGTTATATAAATATCCTAATTAGAGGCCACAAATTACTGTATTTATATAACAGTATAGATTAGCATTGCTATGCAGAGCATAGCATTGTGTACAGAACAAGAAAAGGAATATATTCAATGACAATAAAAAAGGCTATAAAAGTAAGCCTGATTGATAGAAAGCAGTTATTTGTGTGGTATAAAATTAGCCCTTGGAACTCATTGTCACAAGTTTAATTAAGACGTTTTGCTCAATGTCATTCAGACGATTAGGATTTATATGAATAAATAACTAAATGGAACTAGGCTACCTTGGTTAAAATGTGACTTCAAACCACCATGTAGTTAATAAGTAAGTCTATAAATAGTCCCTTAGGACTTCTTACAACCTGTGCTACTGAATGTTTGCAACTAATACGAGCACAAAGTGGCTTAGAAAGAGACACAAACTCCCAAACTAGAAATTAAAATCCAAAATGTTCTTTTAGATTTTTTAAGTCTAAATTCTTAATAGCAGCAAAAGGCTAAAAAGATATTTTCGTAATATCTGGTGGAAAACTATGGAAGGCAAGGAAATGCTTAGTTCTGTTTATGTTTGAGTTGCAGAGACAGTGGGTGAGAGGTGAAGAAGAATGAAATGGGAAGAGGGTGACGTCCAAATGCAAATCCTGAGAGACATTTGTTCCTTTGAAAATAATCTACTGAAGCACTGAGTGCAGGGATTAAGTACTGAATACTAATGATAAATACCGTATACTAAAATTAAGAACCAATTCAAATTTGCCTTTCCTTACTTGATGGAAAATTGAATTTTTTTGATTAATATTTTCAAAGTACTTTGCATAAAAATTATGATCTGAAGGAAATTTTTTCAAAGCAGGAGAATAGTTTTTGCATGGTTAGTGATGCTCTTTTTTTTTACTAACTTCCAATGTAAGGAGGACAATTTAACCAAATGTAAAAAAATGTAAAAATTCTGAATGAACTGGGTTGGAGGCAATCTTTTTCAACAACTAGAAGTTTGGCTGCGTGCTTGACTAACAGAATATAAGAGAGACTAGGAAAGAGGTGGAAAATGTCAGAAAGTACTTCTTTCCCTTTTTCCTGTTAACTTCTTTTTATATGTAATTTTCCAGCTATCTGCATTGTCTTTCGCTTTTTCAAATCTTATTTTTCTCTTCCTTTCTTTTTTTCCCCCTCCTTTTCAATGTCTTGTCTCCTTATTTTGTGTGTCTTAATCCATTTTTTGTGCTCGCTGGGCTTCACATAACCCTTGCTTATCTTACTACCAGTCTGAATTTCTGTCTTTCTTTTTTTCCTTCCTAGCTCTTCACACTTTCCTCATGCAAATAAAAAGTTTTTCTGTGACTGTAAAATTTTCTTGCTTGGAGGGGTAATAGTGATGTATGGTAAGTGGGACTGATGTCAGAAATTAACATTTTTTCTAAGTAATTCCAGACAGACTAATTTGACACAGTGAGATACTTATGGGTTAAGAGGGAAGGTAGTATCTCAGTCCGCTAAGAGGATTTCTACTTGCAGAACAGATGGCAGGTACAAGCTCTCTCTCTTCCATTTATGAGGTCCTACATGGAAATATGCTGGATTTTTTCTTGTTCAGCTTAGAGGAGCATTAAAATATTCACCGGCGATGTGACAGAGTAGTAAAATGCTGTCCAATACACATATTATTTCTCTTCTGCAGAACATTCATCATACTAATTCCTAAGAGATGATGAAATTACAGTCCAAAGAGATAGAATTACATAACAAATACTAATATTATAATTACAATTATAATGGATTATAAATGTGTTTAGAGAAGTGCTCTAGAAAGGTAATTTGCACTGTAACATCTGGATTTAAACTTTCAGTACTTAGAATTGTAGAATCATAGAATCACGCAGGCTGGAAAAGACCCTTAAGATCATTGAGTCCAACAGTTAACCTAAGATTGCCAAGCCCACCAGTCCAGGGCAAAGAGGCCATAGAGAGCTTTGTGTGTGCTACATGTTGAGGGGCTGGGGGTGGATTGTTTTGTTGTCATCTGAGACTTTTACTAAATACACTGACTTTTACTAATGCTGCTTATCAGTCTGGTACGTTTGCCATTGTACCTGCACCATGTAAGGGTAGAAACAGTAGCAAGAAACTAAACACGCAGGCAGATGTTTTCATGTTTTCACTCCTGTAGCCAGTACATTCTTTGCATTACATTGTGACTTTATAGAAGACATTGGCTTTTCCAAGAGGAGATTATCGTCGCTGTATGACCAAAGTTCAAGTTAATTAGTCTTTCCCACTGCAGAGCTTTTGTAATGTTGACTATGGGCAATCCTTTCTGGTACAAATTGAGAAGCCTCTTAAGAATGTAAAGTGTTGGCAAAACCAGAAATATCTACATGTATACAATTTCAGAATGTTTAGAATGGGAAAGAATGCCAAAAAAGATACAATCTAATTAAACATGGGCTTCCATATTGTGGCATTAAAATATATAAAAATAAAATGTATACTTCCATTGCCAAATTTCTCCCTGTTGAGAATAAAGCACACCGCCCTCATGTTGAAAGAATGAAATGCGACATCTTGAAACTAGAGCTTTATTAAATAAAAAACCCCAGCTGAACTAGATGTTAAGTTCCTAAGCAGCTATCCTGCCAGCTTATCATGTCAGTGGTCTGTGTTAACAACAAACCTTTTGTGAGTTTTGTATAAAATGCCCTGGGTGTGCAAAATACAGTATGAAAAAGACCATAAATATAGTCTCTGCCCCAAATGGTTTACCTTCTAAACCTGACACAAGTGGGAAAGATGATACAGAACGTAATTTTAAACCAGAAAATGGCAAGTATTTTTTCCTTGTCTTATTTATTTAAAAAACCTTTAGTGTAAATGAAGGAATTGCTGGAGAAGTATAAGAAGCAGATTTGGAGAATGCCAGTGAAGTGGGAGCAGACTGGGTGGTGGGCAGAGACACTAACGTAGTTTTCCAGGAGCTGTAGTGCCAAGGTACTCCAGAGGTACTCCATCCCCACCTGGAAGGTGGTGTCTGTTCCTTAGCACACTGCCCTGAAACTAAAGTCACCCGTTGTCTGCACAACCCTTAACTCTTCTGTTACACCTTGGCCATCTAAGTGAGAAGGGCTCGAAGACAAACCTAATACTGCCCCTAATCCCCTGCTTTTAAGCTGTAAATATCAGCATGGAAACATGACTGTGTCTGCCATCGAGCCATCCAAAAGAGCCAAAACAGTGTTTCAATGTCTTTTACACAGTGCTCCCACACTAGTTCTGTTTTTAAGGTCACTATGACTTTCTTACAGTTGTCATTCAAAGAAATAACACAGAAATGAGTTGTGGTTACAATGGCTATGGTAGCAATTTCAGTTGTTTAGAGGACATAAAATAAGCAGAAAGTTCAACTGGTGAACTGCCTGTTTATCTTGTGATTCAGATATCATTTGAAGATAACGTTGCTTGGAACTGATGTGTATCTGTGTATGTATGTGCTCTGTCCAGGAGAGATTTTTTACTCTTTGTAAGAGGACGATCAGCTAAACGCTACATTTCCTCTATTTGATCTGCTGGCGCAGACACTAAGTTAAGAGTTTGAAATTTCTCAAGTGGTAGATTTTAAAACGTAAAGTATTCTGAAGAATAAACCAAGTTGTTTTTCTCATTCATTCACTCTCTGTAGTCATGAATTAAATAGCTGGCATTCCAATCCTTGCCATTCATGAAACTTTGGTTAGTAAGGACTTCTCCCTACGGCTTTATTCGGTGGAGGGTTTCTACGAGAGCAGTGTTTAGTTACACGTAGATGCAAATATCATTAATAAACCTCAGTATCTCAGTCCTCAAAGCCGATCCATCACTGCACTGAACCTGGTCATTCCAGGGCAAAATGATGAAAAACTGCACATGCTACAAATACTACCGTGGCACCGTTTTAGATTCCCTTTATGCTGCTGTGAATAACTTAATGAAGTGCAAAGAAAGAGGGGATCATTAACGAAATGAGAAATAGGTTTCCCCACCTGTAAAATAGGGATAATCATTCTTACTTTTCCTGAAGAGTATTAATAGCCGCTAGAAAAATGTGCTCTGGTTTTGTAATTATTACTGTTAGAAGACAAGCAAAATGAAATGATTTATAATATGCTTTTAAATGGATATCCAGACTATAGAATAAATACTTTTTAGGGCTGCCTGAGCACAGTTTGAACACTAATTAAATGGATTAGAATCTGATTTAATTAAATTCACTTTGTATGAAAAAAAATTCTTTTGGACAAAGAATACTCTATTTAATTTTTTTTAGTGATTTTTATTTACTCCTTGAACAAGGCTGAAAAAGGGAATAGTGAATTCAAAGTAAGAATGCTCGTGGGAGGAATATATAAAGGTTAAATTAAATTGATCTTTGGACCAATTCAAGCTCTAAAAATAAGGTCATCTAGTTCTGTTACCTAGGTGTTGTCTGAGCTGTGATTGTTTATGTGCATACGCCCACATGGAAACTAGAGCAGACTTCCCAGCCTAGGTTACTGTCCATCTCTTCTATAAACACATCTTTTCCTCAGCTGTTAATTGGGAAGAGAAAGGAAAATTCTCAGCAGAACGAAGAACCCCATTTTAGTAAACCCAGTTAGAGGGTTGTTCACATGCTGGGAAAGGCTAAAGCATCTATGCATTAATCTTTACATAAGAAAATCTACATTTTTACCTTGATGATGCAGATAATGTATTTACTTGGCTTGTGCTTCAACACAGCCCACTTTGGCCTTGGAAGCCATTTGACCATGCTATCATGATAGTATGCCCTAGTGAGTAACCCCTGTGAGGGGCAGGAGGTCCAATGCAGCTCTGATGTGGCTGCAGGACTTCTGACTTCCTTCTGGTCTCCCTTGAGACCAGGTGCTCTGAGGAAGGTGGTGGGGCACTTCTGCATCAGGCATCCCAATATCCACAGACCCTTTGTTACTCTCTGGTGACATTTAGATGAGGTGTTCTCTTAAGTGTTTGATGACCAATAAGCATGCAGTGGAACTGCTCCTCATTGATCATGGTATTTACCACGGGGATGTAACCCAACTGTTAAATAGACAACACTAGGTTCTTCAAAGCTCGCCCATAACATTTGAAAATGCTTTTGGGTTTCTTTGTTCCTTTTTCATTTTTGAAGTGCTGTATGAATAAAAAAGAGGTGTGGATCTTCATTTTTTCCTGACAGTGATAGGCTTCGAAGTGGTCACATTCTTGCCCTGAGACTTTATAGTCATAGTAACTGCTTATTTGTTACTGCATGAAAGCTTGAGTCTTTTGATAACTTTAAAAAGTCTTGTGCGAGTATGTATTTCTATATACACATTACATATGTACACATGCATTCATGAGCATATGAGGTTCTGCATTGCTTTCTTAATTACTTTGGGATTTTGAACAATAATCTTTAAATAGGTTTTTGCTTTGTACTTTCCTCACCCTGAAAAGAAAATGAGAATGTTAAGCATATGATCTAAAGAATTACAAGGGCCTTTGGAAATGCTGTTTTTACCATATAAGGCCTGATTTACAGTATTGTAATCACGAAGTGCATTTTCAAATTACAGAAGGCTTTAGTGGGAGATGAGAGAGACTGAAGTAAAAATGAAGCTGCAAAACCACACTGCTTAACTTAGTTTAGGTAATTTCCCAGTGTGTTTGAATTGTACTGTAGCGTTCAAATCTAAATTGAGTTTGTGAATGTTGTCGTGTATTAATTTACATCATAGTTATTTGGGTAATTGTATTTACTGGCTTCGTAGCAAATTGCTTTCTGAGAGACCTAGTGATTAAAATATAGTTCCTATAAAGCACTGTTCATTAAGCTTAGTAAATATTCTCAATGTCTTGATTTCAACTGATTAACTAGTTACTTGTATCATAGAAGAAAGAACTTCTATTTGCAACTGCTTATGGAATATTCACCTTGTGGTGTACTAACAATTTACCCCACAGGGACACCCACAGTGGTGTTTTTAAAAAGCACGAATAATGATGAAAAATTTTATATCATCTAGCTATAAGTGAGATATTTCACTTGCTAATTTAAAAAAATACAGTACTCTGAACATTATCATTTGCACTATAATGCTCTTTCACTGTATGTTCTTGTTTACAGAAGACCTGGTGTTGCTAAATTTACCGTCTAGTAGTCATACTGGATTAAGTGAAAACTCTGGAATTAGGAATATTTCTGGGGTAGAGGTAGGAGGGACAGGGTAACAGTGACTTTTTTTAAGGAAGAATATGATATTTAGCTGGCAGTGGGCCCCAGCTGTGAGCACAATGGTCTGGTTTACAGGCTATTCTCACAGAAGATTGGGCTTTTCTCTGGTTAGCGTCCATGGGAATGTGGAACCCTGGATTATTGACATGATCCTGGGGACCTTGGTCAAGAGCTGACGGGGACACGTTTGGATCTGGTCTTCTGAAGAGTCTTCCTGTGCTTGGATCAAGGAAGAAGAGTCCCTCCAGGAAACCTGGTGCTATGCAGAGGTCAGAGTGAAGGGGCTGGCTTGATGCAACGATGTGCCATGATATCCTACTTTAAGTTGTCTCAAAGGCCACATTTGTTATTAGTAAATTAAGTCTGCTTAAGAACAGCCCTGGGTTCAGTGGCCAAGGGGAGTGGGACAGCTCACGGAGCTGCAGCTAAACGCCCCTCTGAGGTGCCCCCTGGGAACGGCTCTGGGAAAGAAAACTCTGCCTCTTGAACTGCACCCAGCAACTATTTGGGAAATTGTTAGCTGGTAAAGAAGTGTGCCAAGGACCATTCTAGCGATGTATTAGTTCATGTAATTGTGTTCCTACGCCTGGGAAAGGTTCTGGTCTTTAGCTGAGCCAACTAGTGTAGGCACAGCCTACTTTCTTAGTAAAGGTGCTTCTTCCTAGGAATGGGTAAGCAGGGAAAGGAGATATTTCTGCTCAGTTTATGTACCTGCATCTCAAGCACAATGTTGATCATGAATATGTTTAATTAAGCTTTTCCAAACACTGTTTTTCATGAGGCTCTTTTCTGAGAATTTGATTTACTTCTGATTCAATAGCAATGAAACTGTAATTACTGATGGATACTTGCAATAAATGCAAGCTGGTAAGTTCTACTTGTTAGAAGGAATGTCTTTATATCGTGGAGATTTTGAGGTAAAGAGACTTACTGAAATGTATTGGGCTGATGCTCACGGCAAAATTTTGGTGCCTCTGAAGTGATTTTAACTCCAGTGAAAGTGGGTTTTGCCTCTGCCGCAACTTATTGTAATTAAGACTCTAATCTTCTAATGAAAGAGATTAAAGACAAAGGCTTTTATGTAAAGATTTTTTTTTTTTTTNAGTTTCCTGCTGTGAGGGTTCTGCAATTTAATTTAAGCACGAACTACCTCAACCCTTTCTGAAATAGCAGTTTAGCTCTGGGATCCCAGCAGACAACGGTCCCAGGAGTAAAGGCCTTAAATATCTTGAGGAAAGATTAAAAGCTTCAGTAATGTTCCATTAAACCTTGCTGCTTTTAAAATAAATGGACACTTCATTGCTATAAGACATTTTACCTGTAGACATTCATTTGGTGTCTCATGTTTTTAAATGACTTTGCCCCCATATTGCAGTCAAATCTTAAGGTATTACAGGAAAGAAGGATTAAGGAGAAATACATATAATGACTGGTAAGATCCATAATGATAAGCAGACTGACTCAAGCTCAGATTTTAATTTCATGTGATGCTTGATGTGGTTTCAGGATGACATTATTGTTGTTGCTTCGTAGTATCAATTCATTAAAATAATTAGATGTGGCCTGGAAACTAAACCCATCCCACCTATGTCTTTTAGAGATGGTCAGATTAAAGTGTATGGGTTTTTTAATAAGCACAAATGGATATGTGCTAACTATTTTAATGGAAACCTGAAACCACAAACCATTTTCCTTCCTGTATGTTTTATAAGCAAAGAACTGAAACTCGGAATAGATTTAAAGCTCTCAGATCTTTCATTCTAACCCGATTCCCATTTCAAATGAATTCAGGTGAATACATGGTTTTAACCTGGTGATTAAATCTACTCCAGTAACCCTTGATTTCATCAATATTTGTTTTAATTATTAGTGTTGTGGTAGCAGGTGTAGAACCTTTAAAGTAATTAATATATCATTGTTACAGGTAGTATGCACCTGGGTAAGAAGGGGGGGAGCTCTATTCCACAAAAAATAAAAGTATGTTTTCTTAGTATTTTCAGATAAATGGAAAGTAAGTAGAAGTTGGAAATCCCACTTCAGCCGATGCTCTGAAGCTGTGGACTCATATGATGTTGATATTGAGAAATGGGGATGAGTAAAACCACAACAGGAGTTTTCAGGAGGTTACAATATATACATCTGTATTACTGACTGTGTAGGCTGTCTTACAAGGCTTACACTTCTGTATGTCTGAGCCACTTGGGTAATATTCAGGAGTCATTTTTTCTTCCTCTCTATATTGCTTTTTTCTACAGACAGTGGTCAGTTATTTCTTTAAGTTTCAAGTAACTGATTTTGGGAAATGTGGAAGCCAATACCATTCCTGAAAGCACTGATGCTCTGCGGCCACTTTAATTTTCTTCAGAAATTATTTCCAGAATCTCACCCAGTATTCTGTAAAGTCTAGTCCTCTTTGTGGCAGGTTTGTGTCTGTCAGCCATCGACTTGTGGTTCTGGTGAGAAGGAGCAGCTACAGAAATGGGTCATCATGGACGGGGAGGTATTCTCAGAGGCTGTAAAGGTCAGTCCCATGACAGAGACGAATTAGCTGAGATGTACCTTGCAGTGCCCATTTTTAATGGGGAGTCAATGAAGAGATTGGAGCAATGCTGTGATATACTCATGGTGACCACTTGCACTTGTATCAGATGGAGGTTTCTCTTCTGGCTGCAGTAATCCAGCACAGGAATCAAACATGCGGGTGTTCACACTGGTCAACCGGTTTCCAAAACTGACCAGAGAAGAGCTTTAGTGAACCCACAAGTGGGAAAGAGCAGTGTGCTCGGATGTTACGAATGAACTTGAACAGCTTTTAGAAGCCCCTGATAAAAAGGGGCATTGTGGAGGCATGGCATTTAAGGTAGTTGAAGCAGGTGTTACCCATTTTGCAGATATTCCCTTTACTGGCCCAGCTGCTGGCCTCTGCTTGGCACTGAGCAACCTGAGAGATGTCTCTGCTTGCATATGATAAGAAAGCTGCTATCCACAGGTGGGTAATGATGCTCAGTGATAAGAGTAAAAAGTATTTTTGTTCTTTAAGAAAAATTTACCCCTCAATATGTGATGAAAGTCCAGAAATGAATAACTGATCTGATAAAACCTTCATAGCAATAGCTGTTGGACTCTGTGTGGCTTCTGTGGGTATGTCCTTTATCTAACATTTTAACAGACACACACTCTTTTAAAATATCTTTTATTTAGACCATGGGTGTACGATGGACTCATATTGACCTTCGCAAAGTCAGACTTTCATTCAGCCTTTCGTTTTCCTATGTTTTTCTTCTCTCCTAAAACTAAGACAAAATGTCGGAAGTAGAAATATTTATGAGAGCCATTTAGAAACATAGAAGAATTCAGCTCAAATGAGTTGTGATTGAATAGTCTTCACAATTGTTGTAGCAGGGAAACTTAATACTGAGTTGCCATGGAGACTGGTTCTTTGGCCGGTGGTCTAACACATTAAAGCCTTTTAGTTCAGCAATATGCTATTTGCAGATGATGCCATACGTGATATTAACAAGTGGTCTGCCTCCATTAAGAGGAAAATATCTCTAAAATTACAGCACTTCTGTTTAAAGAGGAGATATGCAAAACTCCTTGAAGTTATTTGAATAATCAGTGACCTGCATGATAGCAGTTCATGAAAATACTGTGTTCATATAGAAGTGAAATATGTTTATCGCATCAGCCAGCCATCCGTCAGTGCTCTGGAAATGCAAGTTTGAATGGATGCTGGCAAGGTCTAAGTCTGGCAAACCAACCTTCTTCCAAGGGAACCCTTAGCTCTCTTCTGCAGTGATTTGGCCTTTTTTTCCCATTAGCCTTTTTCCAAGTAGTCTTTCTTTTGAGTTCAGGGGTGCTTTGAATACCAGGCTTTGCTATACCTTGAAGAGTTAATTCCCCCCCCCCCAAGATTTATATTTATCACTGTTTAATGAAATCTTGTTTTTATAAATGGCATGCTGTATATTTAGCATGTGACCATCGCACACAGTTGGGTAGAGTACATTTAATGGAATAAATGGAAGCACACTAAACAGAAATGTAGAAACTCAGCAGAGGTAAACCGCTTAATAGCAGTGGCTGTAATGAATTTCCTAACTAAGTGGCTCACTTCATAAACTGATAACATAGACAGAGACTTAGCTATAAAGGCCCTTGATCAAGTAATGGGCAGAAACAAAATGAGAGGCAGAGCTGTAGCTATCAAAACCCATTCTGGTCAGGCAAGAGCCTGGGGCACTCTCTGTAATGGCCTATTTGCTGGCTAAGTCAATATTTCATTCCTGCAGTCCGGCTGGACTGGAATGCTAAACCACTGAGTTCCTCAGTCCTCCAATGCTGTTTCAAATAGAGCTTGAATAACATTGGGGTTCTTTAACTTCTGCAGAGATTTAGCATGAGGCTTTCTGCAGAACAGCTGTCAGGCACAGGGGTGACCTAGAGAGGCCAGAGGCTGTTGTCATGGTTTGCCATTATTTCACTGGCATCTTGTACTGGTCATTCCCATTAGAGTGTAGCAGCATCCACATTAGTTAGTATTTTTTAGGAAGATAGAACTATTCTATGGAGAAATTGAGTCTCCAAATGTTACTTACTGTTGCAATGTTTCTAGAAATGTCCTGTGGCTCCTGGCGCAGATGATTTTGTGTTGAAGTGTTTGGGAAAGCATGTCTGTATCAGTACGGAATTTATGTATTTTCCAGTATCCACAGACCTTGCTGCTGTTAGAGGGACAATATTCATAATCGTAGAATCATAGAATGGTTTGGGTTGGAAGGGACCTTAAGGATCATCCAGTTCCAATAGCCCCTGCCATAGGCGGGGACACCTCCCACTAGAGCAGCTTGATCAAAACCCCATCCAGCCTGGCCTTGAACACCTCCAGGGATGGGGCAGCCACAGCTTCTCTGCACAAACTGTTCCAGTGTCTCACCACCTTCACAATAAAGATTTTCTTCCTGATATCTAAGATAATCTTTCTGTTTAAAATCTTTACCCCTTATCCTATCACTCATAATGCAGTAAATGATCCAGCTATATGCTCTTGTTTGGTCAGTTAGTTTATTAAGATTGTGTTTGGTTAATGATGTATAGCAATGCCTTTGGAACTTCTTCTTGCAGAAGGCTTCCTTTTCTGGGAACAAAGTGGTTCAGCTCCTCCTTCTTCCTGCTCTGCAGAATGTGCTATGTCAAGGGCTCCATTTTAACTCTCATTTTCCATGTTTGTCTGCAGTTCATTTAAAACCTAGCAAAATGTATAAATAAATCAAAATGTTCTTTTCACTTTGTCCTGCATTAGACTGATTAATAGAGCTGGTTGACGTATTTTCAGTTTGTCACAATATGTCATTTTGCTGAAGTCAAACAAGCATGTGAGACTCACTGCAACGCATGAGGATTAGCAAATTAGTAATGTGAGACACCTCCATTCAAATCTTGAGGTTGTGAATGATGTGGGGTGTAAAATTCTCATATAAAATAAAAAGATTACACCTATGGATGATTTTTCAATAAATGTGAAAAATATAATTCTTCCAGAAAAAGTTTTGGGTTCTTTTTCCTATGGTCTGTTTTTGCAAGAGACTTTCAAAATCTTCAAACGTGGGGAAAAAGCCCAGACCTTCTACTAATCTAATGATTTTTATTTTCCTAGTTACTCAAGGCTTCTCTGAAATTCCCTGAAATTTTCCTTTTTATTCCTTAATATAAATTTATATCAGCACAGATATTTTACCAGTAAACAAAATCTGCTAGTACTCTGGGCTTTAAATTGAGTCTCAAAATATGGGGATGTGTTCAGTTTTTTCAATGAGGTCCTGCTCCTGCAAAAAAATTCACAGAAAAATGGTCCATTGCTGCTACTGTGACACACAAAGAGCAAAGAAATACGATTTTTCATGTGATAACCTCTTTCTTAACTGAAGTCTTCAATTCTAATAAAGGTGTTAACTCATTTAAATATTACTGCATTAGATACTATTTCTTAAAAAGAGAGGATGCCTTTTATTTGTTAGCATTTTTGGAATATTCCACAAAGCCTGCTGGGTCAGTAGCAGCATGAAGATTTTAGTAACACATTGCGATAAATGAAGTTCATGGTCATAATTTGGCATGGAGTTGGATGGAAGAAGTGCCTGGATGGTGCATGGGCAAGGGAGAGAGAGGAGGATCAGAAGCAACGTTTTGCTGCTCCTGTGGCTGCTGCTGGAGGAGGACAGGGAGGTTCTGCCTCCCTAGCAGCATCACCCCATGCGTCCCATGGGCCTTGGGGAAAAAGAGGTTTTGTCTTACTGCTGAACACATGCAAACAGCACGGTGAGGGCGATGAGGCACTGGAACAGGTTGCCCAGAGAAGTCATGGATGCTGCATCCCTGGAGGTGCTCAAGGCTGGGCTGGATGGGGCTTTGAAAGGTGTCCAAGCCCATGGCAGGGGGGTTGGTACTGGATGATCTTGAAGGTCCCTTCCAACCCAAACCATTTTGTGATTTGATGAAACAGCAAAGGGAACTTTTTTTCTCAGGGCCAGTCCAGCAGACAGCTGAAAAAGAGGAGGGGAGGGCTTTGAGACTAGTGATTAGCTCTGGTTGCTCTTTTTGCAGCACTTGCTACTACGACACCCAGGAGGGACATCTCTGGTATGTTAATCACAGAGATATAATACAAACACCTACCCCTCTGGATTTTGGGGTGCAATCCTGCAAATTGCTGAGCACTTGCTGGGTAGCACTCAGCACTTCGCTGTCAATTGGCATTGATGAGGGCTGGGGCAAGAGGACCTTAGTAGCCCAAGAGACTTCAGTAATCCCTGAGAGGGGCTGAGGAACTAGCTGGCTGGATGGTTACCTACGTCTTCAGGCCCAAGGGTGTATTCAACAATTCATATTACCGCAGGGAAGATCAAAACCTTCAGATGGAATAGAAACAAGTTATTCAGCTGCCTAGGAATAAAGACAACCTTGAATGATTAAGAACTGTGTGTGAGTATGAGAGAGAGATATTAATAATCACATGACTGAGCATAGTATCTGCTATAATACATAATTCATGAACACACAGAAAAGAATGAGTCACCTCTCCTTGAAAAATAATTAAGAAAGATGACGGGTGATACTAAGAATTCACCAAAGTCCATCATTCTGAAAGAGAATGAAAACACGTCTGTATTTGTATTCTACTAAAGCATTCCAAAATTATTATAAAAGAGGGAATAAAACAAGGTGTTTCACATAACTGTTAGTCTCCTGTGTAATCATCACAAAATCAGTTTCCAAAAAATCTTAATTTACCTGAGCAATAAGAAAAAAAATATAGTCATAAAACAGGCAAGAAAATTTAGCAATATTTTGTGAAATAAAGCTTACAGTTTCTCTTTTTCAAAAGAAGTTGAAGAGGTTCAGTCTGTTGTCAGGAGTGGTTGGCCGGTGCTGTGTTCCTTCTACTGAATTGCTTCGCCTCTTCCCAGGACAGGAAGCGTGTTTCCTTATCAGGTTATAAGACAATACTGGAAAATTTGCAATTGTAATTAATAGTGGCTGAGGTCAGAAGTTCAGTAATGTGAAAAGCTAAACTTGAGAGGTGTTGGAAGCATTTTGCAATGGACTTGTCCCAGAATATTTTCATTGTCTTCTGCACCAAAACAAATTAATCTGAGGAAAGTCTCTCCAAGATTATATGGTGAATGAAATACATAATTTGGAAGTATTAGAGATAAAACCACATTTTTTTCTTATTAGCTAAAACCTGTCTTCTGTCAATTATTTGAGAAATCAAAAGATATCAGCTTGATTCCATGGTTTTTGCAACAGCCACGCAAAGGGCAACAGCAAATGAGTCTGAACGACCCGGTCCTGGGAGAAGGTCCTTTCTTAGCAGACCATGCTTCCTACCAATGGGAATTTTGTGGCCTTTTACACCTCTTTGGGATTGTGTTATTTCAAGGAGAGGGGCTGCGGGTGCACCAGTACAGGCTGTTTTCAGCCTGAGCACTTCATGTGGGACCATGCTGGGAGTGCAGTAGTCACCAGGTGTAGGATGATGTTTTGAGAGGTGTCTTTAAAGTCAACTGAGATATGTATATAAAGATGATAAAATGACTCTGTGTGTGATGCTGTCCTTCCATGGCCAGCAAAACATCTCCCTGTAGCCCTGGAGACCCACTTATTAAATGGCAACAAAGTTTTCAGGTAATAAACTCTTTTCTCAACACTTAGTATGATAGGGGTCAGGAGATGAAATACAGTGCGTTCTTCAGGTACGGGAGAGAAATGTTTCACCTGCATGAAATGAAAATTTCTCATTTATTTTCCTTCCGTTTTTTTTTTTTTTTCCTTTTTTTTTTTCTTTCTCTCTAATTTCTGTTCTAATGAGCTTGTTTGTGTGAATTTGTGCAGGAGTGCTATTATTTCAAAGTGGTATTGGAGACTTGGTTATAGCACTCACCCAATTTATTTTATATGGTAGCAGCTTAAACAACCACTTTATTGTGAAACAACAGATGAAGGTCCCCTTCTCCGTATCATGCAGCTGAGATACTTACGTGTATGTAGGTGGTACTTGCAGAGGAACTGTATATTTGCTAAAGAGCAGGTGTTTTTGTGTCGAATTTATGGTTAATGAGAGACATCAAACATACGATGTTTGCCCTGCTAAGCATTGTTTGTCAAGAAAGAAAAGAGTACTAAATATTCACACATGCTCTAGCCTAGCTGTGTGAATACACAGAGGTCAAGACCGTTGTCTTAACAAAAGAGCACATCTCTTGTGGAGAGCAAAGACCAGCTCTAGTATTGTTGTATTTCCTCCTGATAATGGTAATTACTTTGCTTTGTCCGCTTTGCATTGCTTTTTCTGAATTTAACTAGATGAAAGCCTTCAGCCAGTAATGATAGCCAGCTTTCCTTTGGATCTCTGCCAGCAACCTATAATTAAAGTGTTTTCTTGAGAGAGAACCACTGTATAGTACCTATTGTGCACTATGTCCTTGGAACTTGACTGCAGTAATTGAAAAAAAAATCTCCAATTTGTACCTCTTTCTGTAGCTGGTCACCTCGTGGGATTGTGGCGAGGGAGATTTTACAACTATATTTCATGAGAAGGTAAAAATGGACACAGTAAAATATTTTACAGTGAATTAAGCTAACTAGAATGAAGGAACTGGTTCTAGAATGGAAGTGTTCACACATGGAATTGTCAGGTGGACCTACTGAGATTTAAGCACCTACCCACCATTAATCTTTTATGTTTTCTGACATAGATAAGACCTAAAAGTTCAAATCTTGTCTACTATGTAATTTAGTGTTGCCGAGGAGAAGGATTTCCTAGTGGCTTCAGTCAGAGGCCTTTGAGAACAACTCCCACCTCACTACAACCTCCTTTCAGGTAGTTGTAGAGAGCAATAAGGTCTCCCCTCAGCCTCCTCTTCTCCAGGCTGAACATCCCCAGCTCCTTCAGCCACTGCTCGTAAGTCTTGCTTTCCAGACTCCTCATCAGCTTTGTTGCCCTCACGTCAATGTCTTTCTTGTAGTGAGGGGCCCAAAACTGAACACGGTATTCGAGGTGCAGCCTCACCAGTGCCAAGCTCTCCTTTTGTTGCAAATATATTTACAGAAACATTTTTATTTTTTTTCATAACAGTAGCCAAATTAAGTTGTAGTTGGGCTTTAACCCCTCTAATTTTCTCCCTATATAACCTCGTGAACTCCTTGTGGTTCTCCTGAGTTATCTGCCCCTTCTTCGAAAGATCATAAGCTCTCCTTTCTTTTATCAGTTCCAGCTAAAGCTGTCTGTTCAGCTGGACCGGTCTTCTTCCACACCTGCTTGTCTTTCAGCACATGGGGACAGCCAGATCCTCCACCTTTAAGATTTCTTTCCAAATGAAAGCTGGAAAATTTGATTCTGACTCTCTGTTTAAAAACCTTAAAAGTGTTGTTTGGTTTTTTGTTTGTTTGTTTTTGGTTGGGTTTTTTCCCCCCTTATTTAAAGAAAGAAACTGAAAGCAAATCTACCAAGTTGCAGGATGTGTGCTTTATAGCTGTACACTCTATTTTTGTGTTGTTTCAGTCAGACATCAGTGGTAAGACAGGTTAAACACCTTGCTCCCAGTGGCTTTCTGATCAAATTTGTATCAAAGACACTTACAGAAGTGCAAAATCCGACTATGCTTCAGAAACTGTGAGGAAACAGAAATTACTTTTTCAATGGGAACAAGTATTCAGAAGCTTTGTAGACATTTTCTGAAGCAAAGCACATTTTAATAAAATCGTTGGATGAAAATAGGGTTGAATTTGAATTAACAAAGTCCAGCTTCTTACATGGAAATTAAACACTGTTCCTCGCAATGTTGTTATTGAAATGAACCTCAGTACACTGATGATCTATATAAAGTTTATACACCTTGTCGTTTGGGAATTTCTTAATATAAACACACAAACTCTGCTGTAAATATCGTACTTGTTTTAATTTGCTTTGGTTTCTTTCCTGTTGTGTTGCATTAAAATGCCAAATGATGATGACATCTGAATGATGTTAAACTCTGAAGATCTTTTATTCACATAGAAGCTGCTTTAACAGAGGATCGATTATTCTCTTGAGTAATTCAGGATTTCAAGTGCCATTGTGCTGGAAAAGTCTATTTATATATAGGATCTGCCAACATCCCATTTCTTTCCAGCAGCAATGCCAAATAGTCATAAATGATGGCAGAACTCTTCAGTTTGTTAAAAGAGGAAAAAAAAAAAGAAGAAAAAATTTCAGAGAAATTAGTTTAAAACCTATGTATAATCCTCAGTAGGATGTTGTGCATTCCAGATTACATGGTGATCTAAGGAATTGCTGGGGCCAAGAGTTTGACTCCTTTGCCCAGAGGAAAAATAGATCCAGGAAACAAGAAACTTGGAAGCAAAGTTGGAGAAGAAAGGCATTTTGGAGTAAGTTTAAAAAAAAACCTGAACACAAAAAACTTTAATTGTTTATACAACTCAGAGTACATTATGAACTTATTTCTTCCATGTACCAAACATATGGTAGATAACTTTCATGGACAACTGGAATCCTTAAACATGCAAGGCCTCTAGGATCAGCAAATTTCATTTTACAGCAGAGGCTTTTCCTCAAAATCCTCTCCTTTGCCAATTACAGATTCTGCAAGGCCAGCCTGTTCAGTACACCATGAGCAGATGAGCTTATTTTCTTGAATTCTAGTATTCCGTCCAAATCACATGCAGACTTCTACCAGGCATAACCTGGTCTGAAATAACTCTGTTCCAGGGACAGGAGTGGGGACTCCTGACTGACTCTGTAGACTTCTTTAAGCACGGGTATTCGTTTCCTTATTCAGGTAATTTCCTCTTTATTATTACTGGTCCAGTGAGAGAGAAGACCAGAGATTTTCTCCCTCAACTGTAGGTGAATGCATTGGGGTCAGAAGATCTTTCCCACATTTTCAAAGTTTGAAAGGTGGTGTTTAGATGTCTTTCCTCCTGGCTGAGCTAACACAATGCAAAGCAGAGCGAACCGTTTTGGAGTCCAACGAGTGTTTTCATGCAGTGCCCAAATCTGAAACTGGGGCTGAGCAGGGACTTTCTCTGAATGTATGATTCCTCTTTGCCCTTTTTTTTCTTTCTCCAAGCAAGTATTCATCAGTTTATAATCTCATGGGTTTCTTTTGTACTAAATCATTACACTTATTTAGTATTTTAACCAGCTGCTTACAGATTTCTGTTATGGTTATCAGTTTTAGACTTCTATATTATAGTAACATAGAGGACATTTCATATACTTTTGTGTGATCTTTTTCTCAGCTAATAACTGCACCTGGACCCATTGCTTCTGCAATTTTTTATCCTGTGTTTGTTTTACGGTTCATTTTAAGTGATATTTTTTTCTATTGTCCACAATCAGATGCACTTCTGAATGCTTAAATAGGTTTTGCCCTCAGAAAAAAAAAAAAATCCAAATGATTTCCTGGCAATAAGACAGTAGAAAGATTTCTTTAACCCAGAGTTACTAATGATATATAAGTTAGAGTAAGCAAGTTTGGAAGTTCAATATTCCCTCTGGAGATTACTATTTCAAAATTTTTCTATCTCTATATCACCAATCCACTGGAATTTGAAAGTGAAGTTTGCAAGTTCTTTAGTTGTGGTGGCCAAATGAAAGTGCTTCAGGAATGACGTAACATTTGCAAAATGTAATTTTGATCCAATTCCAAGGAGAACATCTTGTTTTGCTACAGATGTGCTTTAGTACTAATTGATTATTGCTTTAGCAGAAAAGCTATTTAGAAGTGTTCCAAGCTACAAAACTGACACTGCAACACAAATGGTATGGCATCGGGCTATACTGTGTTCTCTCTTTCTTCATCTTGCTGAAATTAGATATGGCCAGTGATACAGCTCCAGTGAATCTTATGCTAATGCCTTCCCAGAAAATGTTTTCTTTTCTTCCTAAATTATTGATTGAGCTATTAGAGGTCTGAAATACAACTTTAATTAGTTATTAGAGGCTTCACGAAGTATGACCTGCTGGAACATATGAATGGAGTTGAAAGAGAGCCATCTGACTACAGGAATTGCAGCCAGCAGAACAAGACCCTTCCACGGGCAGAAACTTAACATCTGTTGCAGATTTGTAGTGCTTTGGGCAAAGTGATTTTTAGCTGAAGGTTGACTGATGATTTTTAGTTGACTGCATTATGAAGAGTAACAAAATATATGAAACACTCTCTTGAATCATGTGTACTGTCATTTTGAAGTGGTAATTTCACATTGGAGTGTCCTTGTCTGTCCACAAGCTGAAATTCATCAGTCTAAGGGCATGCATCATGTAAAACAGTGCCCATTGTTGGCTGCTCCCGAGATTGTTATTTTCAGATGCTCTCCACTGTATTCTATAGCTTTTTGTTTGAAATATAGAGAGAAAAGTGGGCTGGAGTTTTGAAAGCAGCAGAAGGAACTTATGTGTCTACCTGTCACTAAAACTCTTGAAATAGAAAAAAAAAGTTTCCTTCTTTATGTGAATTCAGATGACAATGTGTCTCAATAATTCAACAATCTGTCTTCTTGGCTGTCTAGTCAGACAGAAACATGTCCTTGCCTATCCTATTTAAGTTTGTCATAGTTGCACTATGTGCACTCATCGCAGGCTGCAGCTAGTGTTGCTCTGATATTTTCATTTCAGGATAAAAGCTTGGACTTAATTATCAGTACAATTGTTTCAGGAAAAGTGACTTTAAGCAGATAGGAAAATAACAATATTGGCAATTATCATGATTTTATTGCAGGATTCGCAAAGTTTGGGAAGGTTTATTGATGATTCTGAAGTCAGATATAGCCACATGTGAAATATCCACCAATTCTTCTTATTGTCATTGAGACTTAATTTATCCTCATAGAGTACAGGGATTCCAAAAAACCCTGGGTGAAGATCTGAGAGCATGAAATCCTGTGTAATAACAATAAGAAATGTTATGATAAATGAATAAGGGCTTATGTGACCCTTCAACAAAGTGGGGCAGGGACTACTTTTCTCCAAACAGGTGAAGGAAGACACAGATAAAAATAATAAAGCAATCCTCACTAATGATCTTGCAGTCTTCTGCTTTAGTCTCCAGAGAGGCTGAGTTTAGTTTACAAAATACAAGATAACAAAGGCGGCAGGGAGTGGTGAAGAGAATAGAAAGCTGCCTAATATGAAACTTCAAGAGTAGCATGAGGGGG
Source organism: Thinocorus orbignyianus (assembly GCA_013400375.1). NCBI lineage: Eukaryota > Metazoa > Chordata > Aves > Ciconiiformes > Thinocoridae > Thinocorus > Thinocorus orbignyianus. The sequence continues at coordinate 1,015,996 of VXBW01001549.1, forward strand.
AAAAACTCTTGTTGAATGAAACAGAGAGACTCAAGAGAAACGAAGAAAGGAAATCAGACCATGGTGGCACCAGAGTGTTCAAAAAAACCACAGTATGCCACAGCAATAGGGCTGGCTGAACAGCAGGCTTTATAGTTCACAGATTTATATTTTATTTTATTTTTTTCTTTTTTAATTGGCTTAGTTTCAAATTGGAACACATCCATTTTTTTTAAAGAAAATTTTCTTCAGAAAAAAAAAATCCAGGAAAATGTTTTGGAAACACTGACATACTGTGTTTCCAAAACCACACATTTCCCCCTGACCCTACAGCTGCTAAATGGAACTGGCATTCACCGAGCAGCTCCGTGAGAAGGCAAGGTCTGCAGCTTGGCTTAGGGCTTTCTGCTTTTGGGTCAGCCACCATGGATGGGCAACAAATAATGGGTTGAAGCTGAATTATGAGATACTTTAGATTACGATTCATGTTAAAAAATATTTTTCTTTTTTTACACGTATTTTAAATGTCTTTTTTTTTTGAGTTTTCCACATCCCTGCATAGTAATTCTAAACATAAAAACATGTGACTTGCTTTTGTTATTTTGCTTTTCACAATCACTTTGAAAGAAATCCATAGATCATCAAACATTTGCAACCCAAAGACTAAAAATACAAGTCAATAGACAAAACTGCAATCTCTTCCACTAATATTTATTGAAATTTGAGTTACCTGGGATATGCCAATGGAGCCTGGAGTTTTCCCTTTATCCTGTCTTTTGCAATCTTTCTCTAAACACTTCCTATCCCAAAATGTTTGGTTTCTTCAAGCCACGGTGTGATTATACTTTCAAGAGACAGGAATAGAAACAACAGTCTTTTTCTTTCTTTTTTGTGACATAGCAACTAAGCAACAGAGTTTGAAATTTAAAATGTTAAGTGCCCAATACTCACACTTTCATGATCCACTTGCACAGAAGAAAAAAAAAGCAAACAAAAAAATCCCAACAACTTGCAGTAACATGGATAGATTAAAATGACAAATAAATTACAATCTGCTGGTGGGTACCAGCATGCAGCAAGAGTATGAACAGCTCGTGTCAATTATTCGGAATGAATCATTCACTCAGACTAACAGTGAAAGAAAGAAAGAGGAAAAGACACAAGAGAATAGAAGCGAGAAAACCACAGAAATTAGAGAAAGTACAGAAAGCCTAGAATTTTTGTCTAGCTGGGAAGCTATTTAGAGCTCTTATAAATGCCAGCATGTATATTTTCCGATTAAAAAGTTTAGTGGGATTTGCTACCTGAAAAACTTATCTGAATGTCTTTTACTTTAGTTAGCAAACACCTTTATGTTGCACAGGAAATTTCCAGTTCTTGGCTGATCAGTGTTTCCAAAATATCTCCTAATACTTTCACATTATGTGCAGAGTGTTTGTTTTAAGTTTGAACAGTTTGGAAATTGGAAATCCAAAGAAGTTAAACTTCTGATATGACTTGGTTTATTTAGGAAGGCTTTTCCAGCTTGACTGCTGGTTTCTATAAATAATAAGATTCTTTATTAGTATTTCATTGATTAGATTAGGTAACTGAAATTACTGTATCGGCTTTTCCAATGATTTAGCTGTAACATAAACTCTTGATAATGACTAAGAAATGTTTCCCTTGAACAATGGTGTCTTTGCTGGGAGTGGAGGCCCAAATGCAAATAAAAGATGCTTCACAGCTCTCTCTGAAGTAGGTTGAATTATTTTTGTAATTAAAAAATGAAGACATGAAGAGGTATTCCAAACTAAGACATTTTGGGATTTGTAAAATGTTTGAAGACACAACTGAATCCACATCTGTGATTCTTTCATTTAGATATTTACGAATATCTGTGTTTAGGAGGAGACTTATTTTAAGAGAAATTTTATGGCTTTAAAACATTTCTGCAGACAATTTTCTGAGGCGAACAAGTACATAATTCCACAGGATTTTGATTTTCCTTTTTGAAAAATCTGTGCATAGTCTGTGTTTGTGAATCTGGCTGTTTTTTTTTTTTTTTTTCTTTTCTATTTTTATTTCTATTTAATAATTGGGTGCCATAGTTTGAATAAGTTTGGCTTAGTGATGGCAATTTGAGCTCTGTTTCTTCGTTATGAGACTGATTGTGAGACTCACAAATTATTTTCTTGGATTTCTGACAAGATCAATGTAAATCTTATAACCCAGTTTATTCTGAATATGTTTGTAGGAACAGAACAGTGTCTTTACCTTACATGTTTTTGAATGTATCCAAGGAGGATTCACTGTTCTTGAGCGTTCACACTGAGAATGCATAATTTTTTTTTAAAGCAAAATGCTAAAAGATTAAAATGTATTTGAGACAGATTATCCACGATGCCCCACCAAAAGATTTCTTTGCCTCTAGCAGCATGTCATTAACATAATTGGGAGCAGAATTCTGAATTAACATCTTTATCTCAAATTTAAACCAAGATCAGGTGAGTAGCTAATGGCAACTACTAAATATTACATATAATTCCATTAAAATAACTTAAATTAACAGATTCAAAGCATAGGAGTTCTTCTTGTATTTTTGTGTATATAAATAGTGCGGTGTATATTAACGAATTGAATATAGATTTTTTTTTTTTCAGGGTTTAATTGTACTTTTACTTTGCCTTAATAGTCACTTTCAAATAGGTGATTCTTCTCTATTCAGGGACCTCATTACAGTTTTAAGGTTCACAAACTCTTCTGCAAACCGCTTTGTTCTGTATTCTGAGAGACTTTGTACATTTTCAGCGGTTGGCCCTTTGCAATTTTTGCTTACTGAAATATAAAACTGAACAGTTAATCTTGCATAAATATTTATAGATAATGAAACTGGCATGTAATTCGATACTTTTCTCAATTTAAAGGAAAACATTTGGTGAACTCTTGCTTGTATTAATTGTGAATACCTTGGCAGGGCTCCCATTTTTTAAGGTGTCGCTTTACAGTTGCATTGTAACATAATCTTATCTGAATGCTGTACAATCTGTTCCAAGGCTCGGGAGATAAAAGAACAGAAAAAAGAAAGAGAAAAATGTGTTTTCAATCAATAGCTAATATATACATGCAAGAGAGATTATTTTTAGTTTTAAATGCACGTTGTTATATTTGGAAATATTTAGTTACAAATGAAATGTTAGAGTGTAAGAGCATGTAGAGATATCTCATTACATTAAAGTAAAATAATTTTCAAAGCCTTCATTTTCAGTGGTTACCTTTTCCATGGTTTCACGAATCTTGTTCTGAAAAGTGTCTTGGTTTTACTTATTGTAATAAGCTGGATTTTTAAGAATGCATTCAGGTAACTACAGTTAGGTTATTTTACCCTAATATCCCTGAGTACCATGTATAGCCCAGTGTGATTAGAAGATGGTTGCAGAAGTTGTGCTGTATTGCAGTCTGACATTAGTCTTACTTCTGTCTCACTCAACGGAGACATATGACCTGGGACACAGTGACTAAAACCAAGGGAGAGCCCTCATCTGAAGCAGAATCATTCTTCCTACTGAAAAAAACCCCTACTTCTTTGTTGCCACTAAAATTGGAGAAAAGGCAAAGCACACGGACAGAATCATTGCTTTAGTTTCCCTCTTTTATCTGACAAAGTTGTTACTGGTCATTCCTGGGTTGCTTATGCAACATGTACATTCCCACATCCCTAATTTTGACTTTGAGAGTGAGTCAGAGCCATATTTATTTGATAATGTACTTTGCTTTTTATTCATCTATTTATTTTTACATTTTTTATTTTTTTCCTGGCTGTTGCCATGGAATCTGCCACTTTAGTTCTGTTGTACTCCCTTAAACACTTGTTAATCCTCTGACCTTTTCTGAAGACTTGATCCCTTGATCACCCCCAGGATTGGCATCAAAAATACAGAAAGCTGGCAATATTCATTGTTGCAAGGCTTGAAGTCCCCACACTTTTAATTATTCTGTGACTTTACATTGCAATAACTTTGTCACTTAATTTCCTGGAGAGATGCTGCCTTGTTAGATTACAGAAGATATCTTTGTTTAAACTTGATTCTAATTCCACAGAGAACCTTCCCTCTCTTTTGCAAATCTTTAAGGTTTCCTTAATGAATCCATTGTCCTTGAGCATGAAAATGTTCTTGGCCAGTAATATTTGAAATCAAATTGTCTTGGTAAACAGTAAGTCACTAAGGTATAAATATGAATTTAGTCTCTCTCATTGCTCATTCCCCTCTGATATTTTTCCTCACATACTGATGCCACCGATTGACCTGAATTAATTTCTTTTCTCATTCAGCATATTTCTGGTCTTGTGATAAATCCAATACAATTTTAAAATTCCAAAGTACTGGAAAGATGACAAAAAATGGAGCATTTTTAAAAAAATGCATCCACAGGATTCTCTGTTACCCTGTCTTCCCCACCCTGAAGGATCATTGTGAAAAAAACAATGATCATTGTTTTTTAGCAGGTGATCATTGCCTTTTAGCAGGTTTTAGAAATCACAACTACACATTTCAGTCTCACAGTAATAAAACAATGACTCCAAAACACTACTTTTCATTGCCAAAATAGAGACTGCTCGGCATCCAAAGTTTTTTATATCCACCTTTATTTGCATTCATCTCAACTGGATTCTCCTGATAATCTATCTAATCCCTCCATTACTCAGTAGATGTACTTTGCAGTCAGTGGAGTAAATGAAGGTAAAGTTCTTCATGTTTCTTTTTACACCATTATGTTAGGAAACCAATTTCTAGTGCCAGCTGCCAGGAGTAAATGAATGTTGTTGAGAGTAGTGTGTATCTTTAATTGCATTTACTGGTTGTAAATGGTGGTTGAAATTCCGGGATAACTAACAGATAAAAAACTCCTAGTTTTTTTGGCTCAGTTTTCTTAGTTTTAGTTTTTAGGATGTCTTTTCTAGGTGCTCACACATTTTCAAACATTTGATTTTCTTTTAAGTGTAGTCTTTACTCAGATTTTCCTGATATCAGCAAATAAACATGGGAAGCAACCTTTCTTTTGTATATAGATGGAAAAACCAAGCTGCACCTCAAGTTCTGCACTGCTTGGGCGTCAGACTAATAGACCCTCTTAAAGCAAACATTGATTTGGTAATCTTAATTAAAAATAATTCTTTTTATGCTCCTTATAATTTGTGGTTTTGTATACAGCTGTATAACTTTACAATACTAGCTCTAGTGCACCTATAACATATCGTGGTAAAACAAATACTGAGTACTAACCTTCCTCTCACCTCTCCAGTCCTCCCAAGCCTTCAGGTAGCTAGAAGCTGATAAATCTAGTTTCTAGGTTACCAGTGAACCAGACGGTAACACACAGGAAAGAAAAAAAAAAAAAATGATAAAACCATGTTTTTTTTATGCACTTATTTAATTATGTTTTCATATTGTTCATTAGCTAAGTTAACTTGTGCTAACAACCCATTTCATTCCAGGAAAAATACGCTGCTTTTCAAAATGTGATTAGAATACCTGTAAGAGTTTTGAGATGTAAATTCCTAACTGTTAAAATATGCTGTCGTGAAATAGAACAACATTTAATACTTGCAACCATGTAATTATGCATAATAACTAGTGATCATTGCATATGCTGATAGGAAAGATAAGAAGGGGGGCTGTTGTGTATTTAGCTGGTCGTCTGCACCTGCAGAAAGCAGACAACTCTCCTCTCTGTGGAGGAAACAAGATAATGACAGTACGATATTAAATGCAAACATTAATTCTTTGGGATAAAATACTAGGAAGAAGTCTATCAATTAAGGTTTGTTATTGTGAACAGCAAAATTATGTTGCCTGTCAGTTTAAAGACAAATAAGAGACTAGTGGAATGAAATCCTTAATTCTCTGTTTACCACGTAGCTGCTAAATCCATTATTACTACTTTGGAGAAGATTTATATTGGCTATTTAAGCTTCTGTTTGTGATAAGCTTTCTCTATACATATTAAACTCTACTTGGGTTCTGAAGTAAATAATGAAATAGTCAGCCTGTGTGATCTAATATTTTAGACTAAAAGAAAAACAAGACTCTCTGAAAACATAATTGTACTAATACTAGGATTCTCAGCAGGTCTTATTAGCTCAGGCGTAGCCCTGCATTAATGTAGCTAAATGGCTTTTGGACACGCGGTGGCTTCCATCCAGCCAATTTGGAGCGTGGGTGGGGCCAGCCCACAGCTTTCTACATCCAACTGCATAAGCACACACTAAACTGATGGGTTATTTATAAAAAGCAACTTAATGTGTTTGGGAAAGATTACATTCTGCTGAAATATTTGTGCTAGCGAAGGGACATGGATACCTGCCATCTGGGGCTGGTGGAAGCTGGTAAAACTTCTCCCAGAGATAAAAAACACTGCTTTCTGAGAGGGAAGCACCCAGTAATGCTGTAACTGTCAAGAAACCAGTATATGCTACCAGTGTTTTCTCCATGACTTTCCACAGATTTGGAAGAAGAGTAGTTGGAAACTATTCTCTTTCACTAACAAGATTTATCTGATCTTTAAATTACTGAGGCTACTGTGTCACATCTTTTGTGCTCCAAGCCTTGGTCTGGGATCTCAAGTAGAGATGATCCAACAGCACTGGTGGGCAGGTTCCTTGTGACATCTCTGAGGGCACTTCTGTTGGTTTCATGAGTAGAGCTGTTGTGTGGTGATTTTAAGCATAGCAGGTACAAATACGGGATGGAGAAAGCCAGTCCTCAGTCCTTGTAGCTAGACTTCAGTCAGTCATGATGGCTAACCTTTCCTTTCTGAAGGAAACCTCCATGGGACTTGTTAACAATTAGTTTGGTTTCCTGCAGTACCAAAATTTTTTAAAGCATAAGGGAGCCTACACTGTAACCCTGGCAATGGGTAGTGATAGCAAGCTTTTGTAGTGGCTGGTATCAGCACTGTCACCTAATTGTCACAGTAGCTTTCTGAACAGTCTTTCATTTGAGCAGAGTACAGATAAGGGAGCAACGAACTTAAATTCACAGTTAGTGCTTTGAAAGCCACTGGCTCTAGACAAATACTGATATTGTAAGGTGAGGCTGGAGCGGAGGGTCTTACTGTAGTTACTGTTTAACATTTAGTCTGAGGAATATATACGGAGTGCATCAGTAAGATAATTGCTTGTTTGCACATAGAACATTCCTGCAAACCCAGAATAGCCCACCGCAGCCAATTGTGCTGGGCTGGATTTAAATCAGCAACTACATGCAGAGCCTCAACAGTGCAATCCTCACTGTCACAGTCTGGATTGTGCGATAGGTGCAGGGACAAAGCATAAGAAGGCTTCTATTGAACAGCCCATCTGCTTCTAATAAAGGATATATTAACGATAATTAAATACAGCAGAATCAAGAGGGAGAACACAACTCATGTTCATGTCATACTAGAAGAACATTTCTATATACTTAGCATTAATGTGCAATAATCATATTCACAAACTGACAATTCCAATCAGCACTGTAGAACTATACAATTAAAGCATCAGTGTAATTAAGAGCAAAGCTTTCTGATAGCCCACATTACAAACAAGTGACTATAAATTTGAATAATGTGCTCATCATGAAATTGGCCGTTAATCAGATCATAATCAGCATTATAGCCAACCATAAAATAAATGGATTGTCTGGCTCAAGAACAAAACACTACCCTTTGGCTCATCTACAGTGCAAGTTATATGTGTGCCTGCGTGTTATGTCTCGGAGTTGTTGTTTCCTCTGATATCCTCTGTCTAGGATTTGGTGAGTTTTGTGTGCAGTTGAGGTAGTATGTGACAGAACTGAGTAAAAGGAGGTGAGAAAGTAGTCACTCACTCACTCTAAATTCATCACAATGAAGAAAACATAAAGAAATACAAATGAAAGCTACCGTCATTCCTTGTTTCTTTCCCTTCAGGAAGGCCATTTTCAGCAGTGCAGATTTCCATTAGCCTAAACAGAGTTAATGGTGACATCAATTTCAAGCTTACTGTTAACAATATTTTCACAAATGGCTTGAGAGACTGAGGTGTCACAGATGACTTCTAAAACTGTGTTACTCCTAAAAGGAGAGTGGACATGCTTGCCTACTTTTCCGTTGGCATTATCTTCAGCTTTTGTGGTGAGCTGTATTAGTTTCTTGGTCTAACTGAAAGTTGCTCTTCCCAGAAAAATGCTTTCATTTGGACAAATCAGCTGAGCTGGTTTCAACCCAGAATCACCCCAGCCCAAAGTAGAGGGGCAGGGAGGCAAGATGGGACCAGAGGTTCAGAGCAACTTAAGCAAACCTTGAAACTTATATTGAGGGTGGTCATTTTCTGATTTCTGATTTGCATCAAAGCCTCAGAAATCAGCTGGAGAGTTTTAATGGAATGCTGCAGGCTTTGAATGGAAATAAACACCAGGTATTTTCTGTAAGAGGTCTCCATTACTTGTCTAAGAGAAGATTGTAAGGCTTGCAACTCCAAATGCTAATTTATTATAAATAAATAAAATATTACCAACATAATGATTATGAAGGTGGATTTTGACTGCTTGTTTGTAACTAACAACCTAAAGACTAATTAACAATCTGGAAATTAATTCTAGCTTCAAAGTGTGAATTAGTGCTTCAGGATATTTATCTACTAGTAGCATTGTTGTTGCTATTACCTGTGCTAATAAGAATAAATAAATGAGATTAGTTTTGTAGAACAAATATATGTCTCTGTGAGACCCACTTGGTACAGCTGTAAAAGATTTTTGTGATCACGTAAATCTTTCTTCCAAGCCTGAAACTGAAGCAAAAATTTTCAAGCTGAATATAGTTACAGAATAATTGCTATTAGTTTAATGTAATTTCATTAAATAATTAGACAATCTGAGAGAAAATGTGTCTGGGTTGGTACTTGTGAAGCAAAGGGTAATGTTTTCAGCTAAAGAAGTGATAAGACTACTGGCTGGGATGGGACAATAACCTAATAGGCTGAGGTGATTATTATGTTAGAGCAATTGCGAGGCCCTAGAAATCTCATTCCCTGGAAAAATTATGCAGCTATTGGAATTCAGTCCCAAGCACCTGAAGGGCAAAGACATTAATCAAGAAAACTCAACACAGATTTGCCAGGGCATGTTATGCTTGACCAAGCTGATTGCCTTCTTTAATGACTGACTGGTTCTGTGCACAAGAGGAGAGTTGTGAATGCAATATATCTTGACTTTTATGATGTTTTGGGCACCACCTCCCACAGCATTTTTCTTTGTAAGCTGAGGAAGTATGGGCTGGGTGGTGGGACTGTCAGAAGAAAATTGGCTAGACCAAGAAGTCTGAAGGGCAGTAATCCTCGGCATGAGTTCTGGCTGGTGGTCAGTAATGACCGTAATACCCTGGGCTTGGTGTTGGGACTGATGCTGTTCATTGACCTTCAACAGTGTTATGGATGATGACGCAGAGCGTAGCCTCAGCGAGTCTGTAATAGGAAAACAGCTGCTGGAAATGGCAATGGCTCAGTCTGGAGAGACCTGAATAAATCTGAGGATTGTGCCTACAGCAATATTGTAAGCATCACCATGGAAAAAGTGGAAAGTGCTGTTTCATGGGCAGAATTACCCTGTGCAGGCTGGGAAGTGACTGGCTGTGAAATCTGCAGAAAAGGGCAGGGCTGGGATGTTGCAGATGATGTCAGGCTGTACAAGCAAACAGCATGCTCTCGCTGGGAATAAATTGGGCAAACAGTATACTGGTCTGAATTTTGTGGAGATGGCCACCAGACAAAACTTATCATCTTCTTTGATTGTCACTTGGCAAAGCCACTCAGGAAAAGTTCAACCTATTTGGGCCCCTGAAATTCAAAACATACATAAAGAAATGGCAGAGGATTCAGCTGTTGGGCTACCATGATGCTCTTGTGCCTGGTTAGCATCTCTGAAGAGAAGCTGAAGGATCTGGGTTTGTTAGTCTGGTGGAAAGGAGACTAAGGACCAATCTAACACCAACTATTTCAAGGGTAGATGTGAAGATGATGGTGCCAGATTCTTCTTTGTAGGACAGATAACGTAGTGAGGGCAATGGCCATGTACGTAATGTCAGACATTACAAAAAACATTTTCACTGGCAGGAAGATGCGGTACTGGAACAAGTCAACCAGAGAAGTTATAAGATCTCCATCTCTGAAGGAATTTGAGGTTTGGCTGGACTAAGCCTTGGCCTACCTGATCAAATGCTGGCTGTAGTTTTGTTTGGAGCAGGATGTTTTACTAGCTGGTCTTCAGAGTTCCTGCCCACCAACCTAATTATGTGTTTCTCAGTTTTGAAGGCTGATGCTTCCATTTCAGAATTTAAAGAGTTGTGCCTGCAAAGCTTTGTCTGTTTCTTATACAATCAAATGAGCAAATAAAACACACCACTTCCACAGGTTTTTCTTCCTTGATAAGGCTAAGCTTGTGTGTCATCAGAATCCTGTCACACAGAAACTCTCTTCCAATAGTCTCATTTTTGATTACTGTCTTCTTTTGGGACTCACATCAGTCAGACTGTTGTAAATGGATATGAAAGTCCAGTAGTTTCCTCCAGTGATTTATTCAGTTACTTCTAATTGATACTGCTGCAGATGGTAACTGTAGAGATTTGCCCAGAGCTGACAAGAACCCAGTGGATATAAAATCAGAATTAAAGTGTCAATATTAATGATTACAAGCCTGCATAGTTTTTATGATCATGTTTTCTATTACATAGGATTGTAGGGTTATCATGAGGCTGGAGTTCAAGATCACTGCTTTTAAATGTCTTGTGATAAAGACTGACTCATTGGAAGGGATACTTAGCAATGCTGGTGGAAATACTTCCCGTGTGCAAGCAGTATACATTTCTTCTCAACTTCTGATAGTCAATACACATTTAAAACTCTTGTTTGAAAGAGGGGAGATAAACCCCACCTGTGGTCCTACTCTACAGCATACCTTGTTCTAAATCATTAATTTTTTGCGGAGACTGCATGTGTTGTGTGTCAAACATACTGTATGTGAAATTTAACAGACAATCATTGTAAGTGACAGGAATCCACACTATGACAAGACGAGGATATAACTCATGGGAAAAGAGGGAAGTATATTCTTATGAGCTCTTCCACATACTACTTTTTGTTTAAAGTATTTAATATAATTGTACGAAACAGTGAACTTTTTTTCCTGCCTAGTTGTGTAATTTCAAGGCAATAAAAAGAAGCATAATAAGAACATATGGAACATGGACTTTCAGAAAGAAACAGTTGGCAAAACTGTGCTTCAGATTGCTGTCAGAATATCAGCCTTTCGGCAAGCTTGGAGTAGAACAGATGGGAAAAGTCAAAACTGGTAATCTTTTTCCACACTTAACTTAGGAGAGCAAGTTAACAGTCTAATTCATCCTTGGCATAAGATAATTGCCTCTTCAGTTTTTTCCTAACAGTATTTATGGCCAGGGTCTTTTTGTTCTCTCTATTTCTCTACTGAGGCCACAGAATCACTATAGATTGGATTTATGTTCTGAGGCTTATGCACTAGACAATGAAAGCTGAGGTAGGACACGAGGTCTATCTCTCAGTAGAGCACTGGACTCCATTTCATCCACACTGCATGAAAGGAAAGCAGTATGACGTATGGGAATGGGGTGAATGGCTCTTCCTTCTTTTAGGACCCGTTTCCACAGGGTGCTTGGCTTTGACAGTTTTCATTTTAACCATTCGGATAATCCTTTTGATTTCAGAAGCTTTTTCTTAGGACTTCAGTGGGACTTTGTATGGACATGATTCAGGTTCTTGGGGCTTGTTCATTACTGGAATGATGATGCATGTCTGTATTGAAGTGACTTTACAGGTTTTCACCACTTTATGAACACAACTTGAATATATTTAACCTTAAAAATAGTAATTATACAGTTGCTACCTGCTGAGACACAACTAATATCACACTGCAGCAGATACGAGACTAGGTTCTTGGTTCTTGGAGTAGGGAAGAATCTGTTCTCTACTCATGTTTAAAAGCTAAAACAAAGGCCAGACAAACAACTCTTTTTTATGATCTCTTCAGTGACTGTACCAATTTTTCACCTGAATAATAGGCAATGGGCTAGTTTGCATATGTCAGTTGCTCTGAAAAAGATAACTATGGAAATATTGCTCAGGGGAACTGTGCATCCTAAAGGACTGCTAGCCTTCAGCTACAAGCAGCTTACGTGTGAGACACAAACATTATTCATGTTCAGCATTTAGGTTTAAAATGCTAAAAGCATACAGTCTCTCTATATACTGGTATCTGCTGTACCGTGCCTTGAAGTGGGTAGTACAAGAGAATTGGCTGCTGAGAGCTGTGAAGCTGATTGTCTACCTAATACTGCAATAAAGGATCCATCCAAACAGGAGACAATAACGATAAAATTTGCTAAAAATTGTTCTGTAATTCAGCTTCTGTCAGTTTGCAGCCAAAATAGTTTAGGGAGTCAATTGCAGCTTCCCATCTCAGAAGTAGATGGAGGATGTCTTTGAGGGGTAGCTGAAGATTTGACTGCATTACAAGGTAACTGAGGTCCACTTTTGCAGTGGTGTCAATGGAATCTGGGGATAATGAGTATCTTCTGAAATTAGGCATTTTTGAATAGATGGAATAGAGATAGCTTTCAGGATAGGGGATATTATGGTAATCAGGCAGCAATCAGGGTCAGACATTAACTTTGTGAAAGATGTCCTCCACTTACTTAGTTCGCAGCAGCCTAGAATTTATGTAATTTGAAAGCCAGTCTTCCCTGGCGCCCTTGTTTGACCCTGATACTACTGTTCTTAAACTGGATTTGATATCTACTTTTGTGAATTTTATACTTGGAAGGTAAGAATTGGATCCTTGGATAATGCAGCACAATCCAGCACAATTTTCTGAGTGAACTTTTGGAGAAATAATTTTTAGTGGAATAGCACTTGAACTGCATTAAATTGATGTATGAAATTTGAACCTAATGAATCCACATAGAAATTGCACAATTCCATTTGCTTGCTCCTTTTGAATTTTTTTTTCCCCCAGAACATTGGAGTCTTATTAAATGGCCACAGAGATAACATGGAGGCTGATAGTGCTAAAGCTGTTGATCTTTATTGAAACTTGGATCATGAATTTATACTATCAGTTTAGTTAATTTTAAAACACCTGACTATAATATGTAAGAGGATAATGTATACTACAATCCTTCTCAGTTTTGAGGTGGTAGAAAGACTGGATATTCAGGAGCATGAGAAAATGAAAATACCTAAGCAATATACTTTATTATTTATTAACTCAGAACAGAAATGAGCTTTTGACCAATGACCTGTTCCACATTTACACATATGTCTTTCTACTCTGGTGGCTCATACGATGTTTTCAGGGTCATATAAGGAGAAAGTATTTTTAGGAGATGGAGGACAATATGGTGGTATCTTTTTTTTTTTTTTAATCTTTTCTTTTGGCAAAAGTAGTTGTTAAATTATCCGTTTAGTTGATAAGTTGTCTGAGTCAGAGATCATTAATTTTAATTTTTATACCTGTATGAAAGTACATAGAATGCCATATCAAAGCTGGAAGGTAGATGATAAGAAATTCTTGGGGTTCTTCCTGGCACTGTTCTATTTCTTTCTGTGATAACTCTCAGGACAGCTGGGCTTGACACAGCTTCTAATCGCTTCTCATTGGAAGCCTGTACGAAGCAGCGCTAGCTCTAGATGCTGTGTAGCTTTAACCATCAAAACATCTAATCTGAGCGAGTAAATTATAGGACAGTTCAAGGCATAACACCTTCTGCACTCCTGCTGCTTATGTTCTTTTCTCTGTGGAATGAGCAGGCATGCTGTGGTTGCTATGAATACTGTGTTATGACCTGGAAAAATAAGGCACACATTCTCTTTCCTTCCCTTGCTGCCTCACATCACTTTGAAAATTTTCCTGTCTTATGGTTTGAGAAAACCCATAACAGTTTATTGTTGTTCAGACAATTATTCTATCACCTGGTGACCCCTCCCCAGCCAGGAAAGGGGAATTAGGGAATGCAAAGAAACATGAGGGCTGAAATGTCAATACATTTAATAGAATAAGACTAAATAATTAACTATGATAGTAAAGAACTAGTGTTAATCCCAAGACTGATATGAGATATACAAGAATTATACACAGCCAATTATAACAGGAGAAAGCTGTGCCCTCCCAGCAGTGGACAGCAAATGTCAGACACTGCGAGTGCAACAGCTTTGGGAGGAAGGGAAGGTCTCAGGGGTCCACCACCGGACCAAGGAGTTTTCTGGATCGATGACATCAAGGGAGAGAAAACTAAGCAGCAAACTTTTCTAATTTATACTGAATGTGAGGTTCATGGTATGAAATAGTCCTGTTGACCAACTTGGGTCAAATGCCCAGGCCTTGCTCCTCCTTGTCCCTGCACCTGGCAAGGCTTGAAAACACTGAGACCTTGAATCTCACAGAGCCTGGTTGGCCATAAAGTAAGTATTTTCATTAATTCGGATGCTAGAGTCTTCTAAATACGCAGTTTCCCCCAGCATTAGAAGAAAAGTTGGTCCTGTGTCTCTCAACCCAGGACATCCTGTTGGAGTGATGCTGTATGGGCAATTATGAGGTACTTCCTAGGAAAAAAGATCAGGAGTACAAGCAAAAAAGTGTTTTCCTCAGCTCAATACATCTTTCAGAGTGATTTCTACTAAACAGGTTGAATTACAGAAATGCCATTTAGCAGGTAAATATCAAAGGATTATATGAGAGCTCTGTGGTTTCGCAAACATGAATAGTTATAATGTCATCCCAAAGAAATAAGGCCACGTGGCAATGTGTAAATTGAAGAAGGAAACTCAGAAGCTGATGGCTTTGTGAAACAACTGAGAACATATCACAACATGCTTTTAGCGAAAGTTCACACTTTATCTGAGCTTGACCTTAAAACAAAGTGATTCAAACTGTTCCAGCATTTCTAAAAGACATAAAAGGAAAACACAGATCAATAGGAGCCAAAATATATTTCAATAACTCAGTTTCTAATGCTATGTTTATTTAATATTTTACGTTAAGCTTGATCCTTTTGGGAACATTTTACTTAGTTTACTGTTCCATTACTGTGTAGACTATTTTTTTGTAATTTATTTAACTGAGAAGCTCTTGCAAAGTACATGAGCAATGACTAAATAATCCCAGAAAAATCATTCTCAATGTATTTCAGTGCCCAAAATGTTGTTGCTGAAATGGGTGTAAGAACAAATGGAATTCTCTGATTTTCTACATCAAAGTCAGACTTGAGGTGTGGGGAAAAAATCTAAATACTCTACTTTTCCTTTAGAGTTTGAAGATAAAAATAGCTTTAATTCATGCTGGAAGCAACCGTAATATCAACTGTGCACAAACTATGGTTCATATATTTTTACCTTCGTACGAAATTTCAAATTATCTCATTTTAACTCAGTTTCTTGTAGAACAAACTAAAGCGAGCAGATCTCAAAGGAAATGAAATATTAATGGAAAAAATAGATCTGTGCCAGATGATAACATATGCCACAGAACAGGTAAGTTAATAATTGACAAAAGAGTCATTTATTTAACACACTGAATCATATACAGTGTACGATTGTTAAAAAGGAAATGTTCTAGTTTCAGGCAGTACTGACAGGTGACCTTGGTACTATTAATTTCAAAAATGAAATTAAATAGAACTGTAACCAGGGTCCATTAGTGACTTAAATCTCCAGAAGTTAATACTGATTGAAAAACACTGAGAAATGTTGTTTTTTGATGGCATTTTTGTCCGTGTTCTTGACATTTGATACAAATTATTGGTATATTTACTGTCTTGGTGATGAGTGAGGCAGCATTTGGAAAAAACAGGTAGAAAAAACAGGATCTATTTTTGGATATGTTGGAGGCTTACTTGTTCTGCAAGATAAGAAGTGAATTTTCTGTTTACAAAATGAGCTAATGCAAGGTTTGAAGACTACTTCAAACACAGAATCACAGAATCATATGGGGTTTGAAGGGACCTCTGGAGAACATCTAGTCCAACCCCCTTGCCAAAGCAGGTCCACCCAGAGCAGGTCACACAGGAACGTGTTCAGGTGGGTTTGGAACGTCTCCAGAGACAGAGACTCCACCACCTCTCTGGGCAACCTGTTCCAGGACTCTACCACCCTCAAAATGAAGAAGCTCCTCCTCATGTTTAGATGGAACTTCCTATGTTCAAGTTTGTGTCTGTTACCTCTTGTCCTGTCACTGGGTACCACTGAAAACTGGCCACATCCTCATGACATTCACCCTTTAAGTATTTATAAGTATTGTTCCCCCCTTCAGTCTTCTCTTCAATGTTATTAAACGCTTGTGAAATTAATCTGGTCTTGTGTTGATCTTATAAATTGGGGTTCGTTCCAGTCTTAATGAGGATCACTCAACTAGGCGGATCCATTTCAGGAGTTGTTATGGCATAATAGCTAAAGGGCAGGCTTGAATTCTTTAAGTAATTTCTGTCATGTATATATTTAATTTTGCTCTGTAGTAATTGAAAACATTGGTTTTTTGGTGCCCATTTTAGCTCAGTAAAGATCTTTCTTGAATGTCCACTTTGTGTCTTAACATTATTTGCTGCTGTGTGGCCTCAGCGCTTGTAGTAGAAACTGCCAAAGGTATTACATTCTATAGTAACATGGTACAAATGAGTATACTGATTACTAAAGAAAAGATAACTGCTTTTGCAATATCGCCACCACCAGCCTCAACTGTTTGCTCACTTCAACATCACCTGCAGTATCCTCTATTTGTCTTCACCAGGGAGGCCTCTTTTGTGTGTAAACCCAATTTTGGATTGTCGTTTACTCTATGAATCTGTTCACTCATTTACTATGAAGATTTCTTTAATTGTGGCTGGGTTGAAGATCACGGTAGCCATACATGTAGTCTAAAATGCAAACATTCTGGTCAGATCAACAGAACTTGAACCTGTCCATGTAATTAGAAAGGAAATGGGCAAACCTGCATATTAGTATTTCTGTGATACCTTCTACGGGGACTGCATCAGAGGTGGCAACAGACCATAGATGGGACTGCAGCTCCTCGCTATAGTAAAGACAGAAGAAATTGCGATCAGACTAATTAGTTTTGACTCTTTTGGTTTTAGTACAGTGCATGAATTGAGACTTTCTCTTCAGAAAAGGTGAGAAACATTCGGTTTTGTTATCTTCTCCTTAATGGAGGGATTTAGGGGACTATTAGCTATTTTAGAGGGTAAAGGGTCTGAGAAAAAGCTCTGCATTTTTATTACAATATTTGCAAAAAACCAAATGCAATTAGGAGAGGTTTTAACTCCTCTCATTTAATAAGTTTGGTGATTGGAATAATGCAACTTCTGATCTTTGAATTCTCTTTCAAAAGACCTTTTCCTCCATTGCATTTGTCTTTGATGACTGAAGAATTACTTGAGGTGCTTCATTATTCTCTACCTTATGGTGAAATGAGAGAGGCTTTATATCTTCTTTAACTTACCCAGCTGAGGAACAGAACAATTTCTGTAGTGCAAGACCCTTAGCAGAATTCTGTCACTTGAAGTTACCGTTTCAGATCAACAGCAGCCTTGATTGATCTGTAGTTCAAAGAACAAACATAATGTGTCAATTTGGGTCTTTGATGATGCTTAATACCTGTGCAAACTGTTTGTTCTTTGAAACTTTACAAATTGAGAAAAAGCATGTGATGGAGGGATATACAGTAAATTTAGAAAGATGACTGCATAAAAGTAATTTTTTCCTTGCTTAGTTTGTTGGTACCAAAACAAAAAAAGAAGTGGTATTGAAGCCAACTCCACGCTATGGCTTTTAAGCATTCTGTTGAAGCAGCACGTGACATTTTAGTGGTATGGTATTTCCTTAATTTGCTACAGCAGATATATCTTATTCCATCAAATTCCTGCAAATGCATTAAGAAACAAATCTTCTTTCAGTTAATGACTGAGAATGAGGTTGCTCTCAGACGCTGACAAGGTGTCATTGCTGGTACTGATTTAAAAAAAGTGCTCCAGGCTTTCTGGCTTTGATTTTTACAGGTAAAGGTTGGCCCAGTGGCAGACTGGTAGACTCTGGGGGAGAGAATTTCTACCCATCCTAGAGGAAAATTGGCACTGGAATGGGTTGCTCAGAGAAGTTATGGCTGCTGCTTCCCTGCAGGTGTTCAAGGCCAGGCTGGATGGGGCTTTGAGCAACCTGCTCTAGTGGGAGGTGTCCCTGCCCATGGCAGGGAGGTTAAAACTTGAGGTTCTTTGAGGTCCAACCAAATAATTCTATGAAAATTAAGTTAGGGACCACTTCAGCAAATAAAAAAGGAAGATGCTCTGTGGGCATAAAGTTGTAGCATGGAAAATTCTAATTAGATATGAGGAAAAAACCTGCCACATCAATCCCTGTTTCAGTCCCTGGAGCATGCTGTCATTGTAAACATCCAAAAACCACTGGACACCTTGGCAACATGGTGAAAGTGCAAAATTGGATCAAGCTATGATCCTGCGCCATCAGCTGAGGCTAGACATCAGAATTAGGAGCTTTCTGTCTCATTCTGCCACCAGGACATTCACAGAAGCTGCTTTATTTCTATCTAATTGTGACAAAAGGTCTGATGGGAGAAGGCGACGAGGGCGAGAAGCTCAGTGAGACTGGAAGGAGAGTCTGTCATCAGTCCAAGCAGGAGAATCAATCAGTTGCTGGGGTGGGATCAGAGGCTGGAACAGTTTTGGGAAAAGAGACACGGTGACACAGTCCTCTGGTCCCTGCAGCATGGTGTGCTCGGGAAGGTGGTAGGACTAGGGAGGAGTAACATGGTCAAGTAATTAAAGATCTACCTTAACATCTATTCGGAAGGCGGGTGGAGTGAATTTTTCAGATGAATCTAATGTTGAAATTTTTAGTTGTTTGCTCAACACCGCAGCTTTATTTTTCTTTTAACACACTTTGTGTGCGTGTCTTATTTGAAGTGTTCTTTAATATATGGAAAGGTTATTTTAAATTGTTTTTAACTAGAATTACAGCGGAGCTGAGTTGAGGGTCTGGTTTCAATTGAAGGGGAGTAAAAGATGGTAAACAGATCTAATTTAAATATACATTTTAGTGGAATTGCTTTCCTGGTAAAGATTATTTCACACATTACTGTTCCCCTGAACTTTTAAAAATAACATAAACAGACAAACCACACAGTGAGGGAAATTTGCCCTTAAAAATAAGCAAAAAATCTTTCCTCAGCAGGCCTGAAAAAATGGCATTTAAAATCCTCACTTCTTCCCCACTATTTTAAAGGCTAAAACACCGGGCACAGATCTGCTTCTGATCATTTATGAGCTAATTACTGCACTTTGTACTGAAATAGCTCTCTGGGATTAAAAATTCTGGTTGCAGCTGTGGAAAGAGAAATACAGAATACTAATGAAGCAAAGATTTTTGTTATCTTGAGTATTTTTATTCACTTTTTTGTATTCTATCCTTTTCCAGTATAAGCAGCAAGAGGAATATAGAACAACAATAAAAACCGAGAACTGCTGTTTGGTTTATTTTTTTAAAAACTTTCATAATGGAGAGGAGAAAGATATATAATTTACAGCATCGCACATTAAAAATAACTTTACCACCTTAATATCATTGGAATAATAGGAAGATTAAGTGGGGAACAGTGAAAGAGGACAAAGGCTCTGCAAAGCTGAGACCCACTTTTCAGATGGGATATTTTGTCCTTTTTAAGATTGTAAGATGTAATGCAAATTAAGACAACTTTTTTAAAAGGTATGCTAAGAATTAAACTAAATTCTTCTTTTTTTTTTTTTTTTTTTTTTTTTTTTTGCGAAGTGTTTATTGGGTCAACACTGCTACCTAAAATCTCTGTACATTTGTGTTTATTTCGGTATGTGCCTGAGCAGAGACAACGTCCCTGTGGCTTTAGGCTTCTGGTGCTAGATGTCAGCCTCGACAACCATCCATGAGCAAAGTAACCATCTACCTTCCACTGGAGATGTTGCTGCTGAGACACCTTGATTAAAGCTGGTGGAACATGGCTAAACTAATTTGCAGGAAGAAGAAAACCGCTGAAATCTAATATTTCCACCGAACCTACAAACTTGAACACAGGAAATTCCATTTAAATGTGGGGAGGAACTTCTTCACTTTGAGGGTGGCAGAGCACTGGAACAGGCTGCCCAGAGAGGTCGTCGAATCTCCTTCTCTGGAGACATCCAAACCCCACCTGGACGTGTTCCTGTGCAACCTGCTCTGGGGGGACCTGCTTTGGCAGGGGGGCTGGACAAGGTGACCTCCAGAGGTCCCTTCCAACCCTGTATCATTCTGTGATTCTGTGTTATTCCTGTGGTAGAGGAACTTCTTCCTCTCAGTACCACTACTCGTCCTTGTGGCATTTGACTTGGTGAATGGGCAGATTAATGTTTGTACAGTCTGACCATCTACTTCTCCCGGGAGCTCCTCACAGCCAGGTAGGAATAGGTGAGGCTGTCCTGCCAGCACAGGTTCTGCTGCTGGCAAAGCATTTTCCTGGGGCCTCCTCAGATGGGGCAGGAGCAGGCTCTGCACTGGCATGTCCCATCCTGCCTGTGGCAGCAGTTTGAGCACTGTGCTCAAACCCCTTCGCTCCTAAAACATTTTTCTCTTTAAACTGGAATGAAATTGCCACCAAGACTGCTTTTTACTTCTGTCACTTGACTTAAAAGAAAGCTTTCTGAAAATGTACTTTTCAAAGGATAAAAAGGAAAAAGAGCATTCCTGCAAATGTGTGCCTCGTGGAGTTATTGGTGTGAGTCTTAAACTGTCAATAAACTCGGGCTGACAAAAATAGTTCTGCATTTGTTGATAATGGAGGGACCTGTAAAATATTTCTCAAGGAAATAAACGTATTTGAAAGGCCATTATTTTTCTTCTCTGCAATGTTTTCTTAAAAGGAAAAAGGAAGAAATATTTTGAGTAGCACGAACTTCTATAATTTTGCTTGGGTATCTCAGCTTTTCCTCTAGAAACAGGCTTCCATGCGGTTAGTTGTTTTGCCTCCTCAGATGCATATCATGTCTCTGGATCCTTTTAGGGCTTTTAATGTGGACAGAAATGAGTCAAGGTGAGCAATTATGAATTCCATTATGTAACGGAATACAATGGAATAGCAGGACTAGCCCAGGAAAGTCGTTGTGGGCAGCTGGACCACATGCTTGCAGAGAGCATCCCCCATTGTGCAACCACAGAGCATTGCACATCAAAAGTCACAGAATAGAGGCCTTGTCCATGCAGGCGGTTATTAGAAAAATCACAGAAACTGTTTAGCCACAGCTCTTTGATTAAACATGAATTAAGCAAAATGGTTTAAAAGCTGCTTTGGTATGCCGTTTTTTTCCGGAGCAAAGCACTTTTTGCATGCATTTAACTTTACTATGAATGCCCCCATTGATTCCAGTGGGACTGCTCTCAGAAATAAATTAAACACTTGTTAAAGTTTGCAAGATTAGCCCTTTCCCAGTGGAATTATTTTGAGTATATATTGGCTCGATAGGCATGGGAGTAGGTCTAATTTATCTAAGAAGTACTTCTCAGATAAGGTGATACTGAGAAGTGTATTTTTAAACGTAGAGTTCTGAGACTCTAAAGTTCAGTCTAAATTTGGAATAGGTGTGATCCACACTGTGCTTCAAAAACTCTGCAGGTCTGGTGTCCTGAATGTTACATGCAGATCCTAAATCATTTAAGATGTAGTAATGATCAGGCTTTAATTCCATTAAAAGGGATGTGAGATCTTTGGAAGCAACATCATTTTAAGGAAGACCTGTCTCTCCTCATCATATCATTGCGTGTATACGCTCGGGTATCTAGATATATCAACGTATAAATATATATACGTATTAATTCTTCCTTTTTTTTGACGTGGAGAACAGCTCTACTGACAGAACAGAATAGATGTTGGAGGCAGAAGTTGAACATTCAATGTTAAAAAAGAAAGTAAACGGGTTTAGAGTGAACTATTTAATATCTGACAGCAGAGCAGGGAGTCAGGAGGTAATAACTTACCACCTACAACTTTTAGATATAAAGAAGTAGAAGAGTGAATGTGATGTGAAGGGTTTTTATGGAAATACGTTAAAAGGATATTAGAAAGAAAACAAACCAGTAGAAGAAAAGAAGTTTTGCTTTTTCGCATACTCTGCAATTGGCCTTTAAGAAGCAGACAAAAAGTGCGTGGCAGTAATTAAAAAAATATACTATCACTTTTCTCTGTAGAGTATTGTCATCAGAGTCAGTGAAAGTCTGTTACAGGGATCAGTGACAATTTGTGGCTTTTGAGGAACAAAGAATACCTTTAAATATTCCATAGCTGCTGATAAAAATCTGGTAAGGGGATATGTGGAAATTAGTACCTGTTCTCTTTCCCTGCAGAGAGAGGGGCAGAATTTCTCCTACCTTTCTGCTGCCAGTTTGATTGATATAACTGCGGAGAGTGAATTCATGCTCAGTTTGCTTAGCAGTTGTTGTTTATTTAGCATGCGTAATGGTACCCGTGACAGGTCTAGCTCTATTGTGGTAGTCCCAGTCCTTCCCAAAAAGCTGACATTTACATAATAATAAATAACAATAAACAATGAATGACTACTATATGGCGGGTACCTAAAGAACATCTATTGTTTGCTTCTTCCCTGGCCTCTCTTGCTGCTTTTGTGCTTGTGACTTTCCCAGGTATGGCATCTTGCACTTGTTTCAAAGAAACTGTTTCAAGACAGCATCCGCTTAAAAGCCATTGAGCTGCTAACTTAAGAAACTGCATCTTCAAAATATTATTAAACTGGTGTTTGCAGGAGCTGACTTACATTTGGTTCTCTCTTCAACTTGCTGTCAGGAACTGCTTGGAATCACAAAAGAAAATATTTGGCAAAAAAACAACAGCCTGAGTACATTTCTGTACGGTGGTTTTTTCTCTTTTGTTAACATCAACTTAAAAATTGTGAGCTGCATTGTAAAAATTAATCCAATACTAAAATATATTTTAGTGTAGAGAATACCCGTTAGTATAAAGGGGAACAAATAGCAAAGATGTATTAATGACTGCGTGTGTAACAAATCTACCATGGAGGAATGACCAATCATGCTCTCACACACTCTCTCTCACTCTCATACATACTTGTTTGCATTATAAATTAATGTGGAAGCCTTTCATTGGTGAAACAGGAGAGCCAGTTGTTTCCAATCACATGCACAAATGAAAGCAGGGGTGTAGCTAATTATGCAGTCACTTGTGTCTCAGATGGAAAAAGGATTAACTCTCCATGTGCTGCCTTTTTCCTCTCCATACGCAGAATAGGGTCAACTAACATTTTAAGTCTTCGGATATGTAATAAAAGATCCCTAAACTAGAAACGTGGAAGAAAAGGCCTGTGGAATGTCACTTTGTTTTATGTGGTTACACAATGAATGCATTTCTTTGTTGTAAATTGAAACTATCCACTGAAATAAATACAAAAAGTAGCATTTCAGAATGCTTGGTAAGTATCAAAATATTTACATATATTTGTGTAATTATAAACGGGGTCTTGGAAATGTTGTACTTTTAGATTGTTGTATATGGTTTCCTTAGCAATATAAAAACATTACAAATGAAAATCTGAGCTCTCCTTTCTTCTTTCAGCCTGACTTCAATTTTGGAATGAGGCAGAAATCATCCTTTCACTGTGTGGAGTTTTTTTCCCCATATTTAGTAAGGTTTTATTTAACAAATATTTCTAATATTTCTTGCTCTATGTCTTCATTCCTTTATCTTCTATAGTGATGTCTTTATGTAAGGAATACATAAGGAAATTATTCTGGACACATCATTAAATATAATGTGAAGATTTTTTTCTGAAATTATTTTATTTAAATCAGACCATTTCTGTTTGTTTGTTTGTTTTAGTGCTCATGACTAACGAAAGCACACTTAAGCGCTGTGGTGTGAGCTTCTTCATGTTTAAATAAATAGGCTGGAATATCCTTTTGTGTCAAATGTTGTATTTGCCAAAATGGAATACTTGGTTAGAGAAACTTGTAAGAAAAACTAAGGCCAGTTAACACTGGTTGTACTCCCATTTAGCATCTCCACGACTTTGAGAAAGTAGGCATGAACTGAAAGTGAATTTGAGTGTGCTTTCTCATGTGCGTGTTACAGTCACTGGGCTACAGGGTACTAACACTGTCCTCTCCTCAAGTTCTCCCTGTGTGGGACTTTTCCATTTTGTACACAATACTTTAATTTTCATTAAAGCAGGCAGTGTGAGATGTGAATAAGATTTTAGCCTGTGAGTGCCAGTCCCTGGTCTGGAAAACGTTTAATAATTTATTCAAAAGGAACAGCCTCAAAAGGAAATAGTGAGGAAGCCCGTGTAAGGGGTTTTGGAGCTTCGAGTGCCAGAGTTAACAGTTGTCCTTGTATGGACTTCTTGTAAGGCAGCTGTGAACACTTCTTGCTCCTGAAAATCAGGTCTCTGGAGCTGTAAGAAGATTTCCAGAAATTCACATGCAATTACTGAAGCTCTTCAGTCTTGATCTAAGAGGAGGAGAGGGTTTATGCTTATAAGCTTATCCTCAGTCAGACAACTGTCCTCCCTGTTTGTTTTCAGTGGTGAATAGAAGAAGAGAAAGAGATACATCTCCGTGGGGTGAACTGGGATGGAAATCTAAAGCAGATGCACTGATTTTTCTCTTTGGAGCTGCCTTTTTTATTAAACATTAAATTGGTTCTTGAGAGCGTGTGCCTCAAATTGTGGACAGTCTGACTACCTCAGCTCTTAAAGCAGCCAGCCCCTCCAAAGCACAGGCCTGACACGGGAAGGAGTTGTGTATTTAGGTCCCTAAGAACAGGGCTGAATAAATGCCCTGTGGGCACAGACAGTAGTGTGTATATCATGCTCCTAGGCATTTGAAAACTCTCTCTTATAAACCTGTATTTTTTTTTTTTCCTGGTTCTACATAGATCTTTAACTTTGTGCATGAACATAAATACTTATAAAAAAAGACAGAGGAAGAGGTGGGGGGGGAGGGCGGAGAGAGATATCCCCTTTCTACTTTCCTGCGCTAGAAATGCATACGGGCTATTTACTAGTAAATCTGACCTCTTAGTTACAGTAAACCCTTTCTGGTACGTTTATTTAAATAAATTTTGTTGAACCAGCTTTTGTGACTGAACTCTTCACGGAAATCATGAACATAAGACTGAAAAAGAGCAGAAGGAACATAGGAGAGGGTAGAAGTGTTTCTCACCGTTCACATGGTTCTCTGTACTATTTACTGAAAGCCTTTAGATTTTAACTGCTTCTCTGCTACAATGAGCTATGATGCTATGACAGATACAAAAACATATTTGGGGGAGCACAGGAAGGTGGGGATTGCACTTCGCATAGCCATTCCCCTTGAAGTAATCCAGCAGTTCTCAAATGGGAATTGCAATCGATTCGCTGAAGAATGTTCCAAACAGCAAGAATTAGAAAACACTGCTCTCTTGTGACCGAAGGGCGAGTAGCAACTGGGAAAGGCTCCTTACTTCCTCACCTGCCTGTTAGATCTGTTTTTGTGTTGATAATAATAGAGATACCTTGCATAAAAATTGGAGTCTTGAAAAAAATAGATAACTTGTGAGACTTCAGAACCGGGAGGACTGAAGAACTTCTCCGGATAAATTCAGTTTCCTGATGGCTACGACTTCTATGTTACACTCCTAAATTCAAACTACCACTGCCAAGTTTTTAATCCTGGAGTTTGCATATCTGCCTGGTTAAATACATTTTGGGCATATTGACTTGACAGAGGCCATGCCATTGGTGCATGTTATCTAGGATTTTCTGAGAATGTTTGTGAGTGATAGCTTGTTGCAGGTTTTAGCTAAGACAAATAGATGTTTAACATGTTTAGAAGTTTATTTTAGAAAGTTCTAAATATTTCTAGAAAGTTCTAGATATTTCTAACTTCCAGTGCTAAAGGACCATGCTGTCTTCTCTGGTCTTGGCCAACAAATGTGATCTCCTGCAGACAGATCTTGCACCTGCTTGAAAAGGTAACTGCAGCTGACTCTAATAACACCGGGCTGAAGTTTTTGTGGTGAATTTTCAGTGTCTTTTCTGTGCAGTTTGGTAGAATCAAAAAATTTAGGTGTTAATTTTGGTTGTTAGTTAGCACTTAATCTCCTATCAACAAAAACTACACTCCCGATTTCTGTCTATTCTTTCCAATGTCAGCTGTGAATTTTATTTCGAGGATATGATCCTGTCTTAATTATGGCTATTGGATTTCACTCTCTAATATCTGTCTTCTGTGACTGATTATCTATTCTCTGTCTGAATCCCAGTGAAGCCTTCAATCCATAAAATTACTCGCTTAGTTCATTAGTATCTTAAACTCAGGAGAAAATTAAAGACTTTTGGGACAGTATCTTTTAAAATAAGACGTTCTAATTTACTAGCATCTTTACTACAAGACATAATGTGTTTGGTTTGGTAATACTCTTACTGCAATGTTGAAGTTCCCAATGTTTAAATGTCAGTGGTTTTTTCCTTCCCATCCATCTGACATCCTTATTTTTTTTTCTAGATATACTGGTAAAATTTTTGATCCAAAGAAGAAAACTTTTGATTCAGCCCTTATACTGATCACACTAATCCACTAAAAATTACACTAATGAGAGGTGAATTCAAGTCATAAAGGCTTTCAAATGTTAGAGCTCATACCAAATTTTAACCCTCCAAAACTAACCTTAAAACATTATTTTCAGACTGTTGATAATGTCAAGTCAAAAAAAGAAACAAGAACTGTATTGCCAGAAAGGAAGTGGTGTACCAGGGAGTGAGGAGTGCCTGCTTTGCATTCAGCCCCTCAGCCCGAAGCCCATCTGAAAAGTGACGATGTGACAAAATTGCTGTTGGCATGGGTGGCATGGCACGTGGTTCCCAGTGCTGTATGGTTGAGAGGTTGCTGTGATCCCTAAATAAAGTATGAAGGAATATCTAATAGAAGAAACTGGAAAACATGTAACATTGTGATAAGGGGTAGGACAGGAGTTTTGGCAATTGAATTTTGCTTGTAAATGGGTCAGGAGTAGACTGGGAGGCTCTGACTCAAGGTTGAAGAACCCCTTCTGCTCATGATCTGCATTTGCTTTTATTCCTCCCAGCTCCACATTTTGTCACCACAGGATGAATGTTGAGACACCTCAGAATTTGACACCTGTGATAACAATGGATGGAATTCTCTCTCAAAAAGCCAAAATTGCTTGTTTTTTTTATAGCTCAGCAAATCTCCATGTGTGCTGGAGAGCACCCATGGTCTGTAGGAATAGCTGAGCACAGGTTCTGTGTGCTGGTACTGGACAGCAGAGCATTTTGTTTGGATGAAGTCTGTGTGCTTAGCTGAAAGGTGTCCAATTGCTTTGCTTCCTTCTTCATTCCCCAATATCTAAAATATATCAGCATTTACCTTCCAGTCTTAATTTATTTGATATCCCGTAATTCTTAATATCTCTTCAAAGAATTGGTCATCCTCGGTGCTGGACATTGCAGTGCAAATGGGTAACCAGTGGGGCTCCACCCAGTCCTGCTCAGCAAAATGAGTTAACAACGGGTTTTGACCCAGGTTAGTGCATTATGAACCATGCAATATGTTGCAACAGATACAGAAGTCCTTTTTTGATGCAAATGTCGGCAATTCTTTATCACAAATTATGTTTTATACTGCATTTAAATGAAATGCGTATAAAATGGTGTTTAATGAAGGTTGACTTCCCCTTTTAAAACAATCTAACAGATTCTCTTGCCCTGTTTAATCTTTGTAACAAATTATAATATACAACTAATGAACCAATTTTTTTTTGACTCTGAACTCATTAGTTAGAAAGCTTTTATTTCAGACCCTGGAAAAATCACTCTCTTTCTTCTAGAGCTTAGTTGCCTGAATGTACTGCGTTTCTGATAGAATTTTTTCTAAACCTGCCTCTGTTCAAAGAAGCAAACCCAAACTACAAAGGCTACTGGTACAATACTTTGGAAGAATTTGAAAGATCTTCACTGTATGTGTATTGTTTCTATGGTAGCAGTCCTTCAGCTGTTTCATTGCTGCTTTCCAGACCAGATATATAGGAACCAGATGGCAAGTGGGTTGACATTTCAGTTTGAGTCATGCCAATTGAAATCGACAACCTCATGTTAAGTATGCTAATCCTTAATTGGAAAGTATATCCCGTTTGGGCTACTGAGTCTGCTGAGCTTTCATCGAAGAAGTCTCCCTGCAAATAAATCCTGGTTGAAATCTAGTAGGATAAAGCAGACTATACAAGAAGGCAAATAACATCTTATCCTGAAAAGATTCATTGGGGGAAACCGACGTGATACTTAAGATTAGACAGTGGTTGCGGTTTGTTTTGTTTTGTTTTCTCAGGTGTTTTTTTTTCCTTGTTTTGATTTTCTTTGTTCGGCTGGTATTTTTTAAGGAAAAATGTCTTTTTGGACATGGGGACAGTGTTTAATGAGGCCATGGGAGCACTGGATGAACTGCAAAATCCTGAAAGTTTGGCTTATGTTGACACCTTGGGTTATTGAAACTGGGCTCAAAGCCATACATCCAGAAGGCCGAGGGATCTATAGGGGCTGCTCCTGCTGCTCAGAGAACTGAGCATTCCTAATGGTTCCATTACACTGGTTAGATTTTCAGGGTATGGGACAGAAAGCAAACAGCAGGGATACCAAAGGAAAAGAAAGGTGCTCTTAATCATCTCACCTGGTGATCTGAAAGGCAGGCTACATTCTGTCTTCACGTGTCATCGCTAAAGGAAATGTCACACTTGCTCAGGTAGAAGACACTGTTTCCTACATTTGTATAACTTTTTGACAAATAAAAAGTGGGATTGTGGTTTTTTTTTTTTTTTTGGCCTTTCTTTTCTCCAAAAACTTTCGAAGGACAAATCCAATAAATTGACTAAAATGTTTTGGGAAGGATGGAATCAGACATTTTAATGACATTCTTTTCTGCATATTGAATGAGAAATTTAAGCAAGTTAAGATTTTCTTTTTAGTGGCTAATCTTAAATGATCATGTTGTCTCCTGCAGTTTTATCTTCTTAAGTTGTTGTCCTTTGCTCCTCACACTTAGCATCCCCACCAAATGAGAGGGGCAGGAGAAGACAAGGGAGTGCTTTCAAAGCACTTGACTTTTACCATTTGAAATGAAAGGTTTAGTTTAAAAATTCAACCAATTTAATAATTTGTAAAGATGTAATTTGGTTGAGAAGACACTTTCTGCAATGTTGATAACTAAAATGAAATTTGTTACATTTCTTCTCTTACATATTTTTTTCCCCCCAATAAACAGGAGGAAGAGGAAAAAAAATCCCATACACATCCCTAGTAAATTAACTCTCAGGTTTCTTAGCCATTAGGTTTCAGGTGTTTGGGTTTTGCCTTGGAAGATCTGACACCTGAGGGAATCCAGCAGTGAGTAAAAGCAGCAGATTTTGTAAGGTACATGATAAAATGCAAGAGTTTAAATCTCTGAAATAATTCATGAGGGAGGAGAGGAACGCTGGAAACAGTATGAGCCATGTTTTGACTAAAGATTGAATATGATTCTTTATTGAAGGAGTTCTGCATTATTCTGGGAGTTTTGCATAATCAGCATTCAGTTTTCCACAGATCACTGCTAACACAGCTACAGAGGGAGGGTGACAACTAACTGATACATAGGCATAAAAAGCACTTTGTTAAAATATTGTGGCAAAATTGGGCTTGTTACTTGTGCAGACTTAGCAAAGGGTTTAAAAGGTCTACAATTCCCCATTAACATCTCCTACTGTAGATTGTGTATTTTCTGATTTTTGTGATGCTGTGATTATTGCACATCTGGCAAATTTTTCTCATCCCCTCTTTGGCTGTATCCACGTTGGCTCCGCATAGCTTGTTTCTTTTCTCTGTGGCAAGAATAAGCCATATGGACTCAAGTGTGTGGTTTGGCAGATAGAACCTATGTCTGTGCCACTAGTGTTTTGCCAATGCAATATGTCTGTAAAGTAGTCTTGGTGTCAGATTAAAGGACAGTGTAACACCCCTCCCATCTCAGATTGTGTCATGAAGATAGGCTTCAAGTTTTCTCTGGTTCCTGTAACCGCTACATGGGCACAGGGAGTCAGAAAAGTCATGGTGTCACACAGGGACCATTTGAATTCCCACTCTTTGTGCAGTCCAATAGTTGTTGGGTCTACAGATAAAGAGGAAGGTGGGATTCTTCTTACCATTTCTCCTATGGAGTCTGGATCTGTAGGTAGCCTCAAAGTCTGTGACTAGAGCATGTAAGCATCTCAGCCTGCTGCAGTCTGTATGAGGACAGGGGCAGCTGATAGTCTGATGGGAAACAGCAAAAATGCAAATCAAAAAGACACACATTGTTTTATTAGGCAAATGAAGCCTGTGCCTCTGTGACTACATTTCTTGAGCTCAACCTCATCATTCAACAATCCACCAAAGAGAATTGGATCACATATGTGCTATGCATCACTTAGAGATGAGCAGAATGAGTCCTCCTGTACAAAAGTATTTACCATTGTGACTGCAGCTGCAGAATTGGGCACACTTTCAGCTTTCAGATGAGAAGAAACATGGTTAGAAAAATAAATGAAACCTACTTGAAAACCACTGCAGAACTCTCCAGTAAGTGGTGTTGTTTTATATTTTGCTCTACTTTGTTAGGCGTTTCCTGGAGAAATTAAGAATTCTTTGTTAACAGAGACATTTGGTATCCTATTCCAGTCTATTTTAATTTTTTTGAATACAACCTCATCCTGTAGATGCTATGTGAATAAAAATAATAGATAAGCAGTATTATTAAAGTGCCTGAAAATGGCAAATTCTTTAACGTGTTCCATTACATAGAACGAAATTCTTTAAATATTATAATTCATACAGACTCATAGACCAGTGAATGTTTAAGCTTTCAGAGGATTTCTATTTCTGATGAATCAGTATTATGTGTTAAACTAGTTCTGAATACAAATTGCTCTATTGTCGAGTGTAGTAGCTACATAATCCTGCAGTTTGTGGAAGTGTTAGGGATCCAAGGCAGTCATGGCATTCAAAATCCCATTACTTATTTTGAATTTCAGCCCCACCTACAGTCCCGTTACAGTAATCTTGTAATTACTATTTGGGTTATAGTCCAGTAAGTTCTAAGACGTATTTAGTGGGTTAACTCTATGCAGGTGCCTAATTTTGCCTCCCTGGAGGAAGTTTTGCCATAGATGGATGACTTCCATGGAGTCGAGAAAGTACTGAAGTAATCAGTTGCACCTAGTAGCAAAAGCATAAAAATCTTGGGTTTTAACTCATTTTACATGTGACTGGTCTTAGCATTTCTCTGCCCTTCCTGACTGTCCCTGTCACCAACCTGGAGCTCCTCCACCCTGCCCGGGACTCAGGAGACACCATTTCACCACTTCCGGGGCCATTGGCCTTGGGCTCTACCGAGGTGGGCCCACCTGTGGGCCCATTTCCCAGCTGGGTCCTGGCCCAGCCATCTCAACAGATTTGCCTGATGGCCCTGTCATGGTCTCCTGCCCACCCAGCTCCCTCCTGGTGGCAGTGGAATGGACCCTGATGAGGGACCACCCAACATGCTTCCAGTTCCTGCTCCCTGAGGAGCTGCCAGCAGTTACTGTGGCCTTCTCAAGGGTATGTTTGGGGTTTTCTTTGGGTTTTCATGTTGGTCTAGGTGCAGGAACTGACTGGTGCAGCCTTTAGCCATGTGTGAACTCATTTTTTAACTGAACGTGATTCATCCTTTGGTGATTCATCATACTTTGGTATTTGTTTCCCTTTCCTCAGCCCCATGACAAGGGGTCCCTGCAGACCTAGGGCTCTCCCTCTGCCCCACCAGGCCTGGGGAAGGGGAATGCAGCTGCTCCAGGGAGCAATTAGCTCAGTACCTGGTGGGACCTCAGTTTTACCCCACATCAAAACAGTGGTTGCTAAGCATCTTTTACTGCGGCTAAGTTGGGCAAAGCTGTCCCAGGCAGTCACATTCTTCCCTGCAACTAACCCCTGCGCCATCGGTTCAGCCTGGGAGTGCACCCATCCATGACGGACTGCTTGATGCCGGAAGGCAATGCACTTGCAGAATATTTTGTCTCTGTTTTCTATGCAGAAAAGTCTGCATGAATGAATGAGATATCCCTAATAAGAAGGGAAATATTTTTTTTCTTCTTTTTCTTTCTTTCTTTTTTTTCTTTCTTTCTATCATCTCTTATCATCTCATCCCATGGCAGGGGGGCTGGAACTCGATGATCTTTAAGGTCCCTTCCAACTCTAACTGTTCTATGATTCTATGATTCTGTGGTATAAAATATTAAACCCGAAGTGCCATCCTAAATTTCTGTTATGAGAAAATGCCATGTTGGATTGCCTTGTAGACTTTGCCTAAATTATTTCATGTGTTCAATGACTAGGCTTAACTTTTGTGATAGGAACTGCACAAGTGCTGTTTATAGCTAATGGTGGCTTGTCTATATTGTACTGTTTTGTGTGTGCTTTTGTATGTGCATGTTTGAACACGTATATCAACTACACAACATTTTTAGGCATTTTGGAATAGACAATATATCTTTAAGCAAATAATTTAGAAGTGAGATGTTTAAAGAACAACAAATTCTACTATTTAAAATATTAACAGATCTTGTTGCTACATGCAGCTCAAATACTGGGATGCACTTCAACACTTTGGGTATTTCTGTGTGGCAGCACACGAAACAATACTCCTAAGAATATTTATTGTCTTGTCAAAAGCTGCAGTTTCATCAGCTAAAACCGAACAGCACTTAAGGCAATTCATTCTGGTGTTGGAAACATTTTGCACTGTAACTATAGCATTTTGCAAATGCTTCCTTAATACTTTCTCGGCTGCTGCCATGTAGAAGTTGGATAGCTCCACCAGGAATGTACTGGAATTGAAATCTGTGTGGAAGAAACATTACCTTGTATGGGAAAAAGAATTCTGATAGAAAACAAAAAATAGTCTATCAATTGTTTTGTTCCTAGCCAGGAAGCTGATTTTTATACTAAGGGGATCCTTTGTGTGCCAATTAGATTTAAAAAAATGTCTTAAGCCTCCTGCTGCTTCATTGTCATTCTTGGATTTGATTAAACTTATGCAAATAAAGGCACCATGGATTAATATATTAGCTGCAAAACAATACGGTAATGTCAAAGTTTTTTTGTCACAGTGGAAGGGATGGAAATCAGAGAGAGCATGAAACAGAACATGAACTAGGGGAGAAAGTCATTATAGAAATCACAGAAAATATATGAGGTACCTCAATGAGTATGAATATGCGTAACATGAAATCTTGTCACCAGGAACAAATGCTCACAATAGCAATTTTTTTTTTTCTATGGTTGTTTATGCTTTCAAGGTTATTCCCTTAGTACATTGTTCAAGTTTGCATCAGTAAACGTTATTCACATTCATATCCATTTACCTTTAACTTCTGCAGAAAGCTTTATTTAAATAACATTCTTACTGTTGAAGTTGTGTGGGTGTGTGCTCTTCACATAGAAGATATGGAAGATGACGACCTCTGATCTTTAAATGCTTTATTTCTATAAGCTTTCAGGGGGAATCTGAAGGGAAGGTGTAGATTGAAAGGCTGACTTAGAATTGAGATTAAAATTCAAGTTAAAATATCTTACAGTATATTTCACCAATATCATAAATCTAAGAAACTTCAGAGTTGGGCTTTCAAGTTTGAGGTATCTTAAAGTCCGATATTTCCTTTAAATTTCTTGCATTAAGAAAGTGTACTGGTGACAAAGCCAAACATTGGTACAATAGATTTGAAGTTTTGGATAAACCATTCCCTAAAAAAAACCAAACCCCCTAGTCGTCCCCCAAAACTTGTACTGCCACTAGTGTGAACACCCTGGCTATACTTCATCATCATAAGATTTTCACTGTGATGTTAGTGAAACAAAGAAATATCCATGGAGAATTTATAAAGCACTTCTTTGTGCTTCTTCCTTATGCTTTTTCAGGCAAATTTAAGGTTTAAGGGATTAGGTGAGAACCTGGAACATGAGAAAGAGGGAGGATGGCACAAGTATAGCAAGGGGGAGAAGTTTGATTTATAGATTGGAGGGGCAGAAAACTACTTCAGATTGACTGATGAGCTACCCACATATGAAATGTGGCAGCTTTTCAGTACTTAGAGGGAGTTTATAAGAAAGATGGGGACAGACTTTTTAGCAGGACTTGTTGCAACAGGACAAGGGAGAATGGTTCTAAAATAAAGAGGAAGATTCAGACTACATATAAGGAAGAAATTTTTTACTCTGACAGTGATGAAACCGTGGAACAGGTTGCCCAGGGAGGTGGTAGATTCCCCATCCCTGGAAATATTCAAGGTATCAGGTTGGAAGGGGCTGTGAGCTCACTGCAGGGGGCTGGACTAGGTGATCTTTAAAGGTCCCTTCCAACCCAATCCATTTTATGATTCTATGATTCAGGCCACCATGTTGACTAGCAAATGTTTACATGATTGGGATTGGTTGAGAGATGTCTAGGATAGTACTGCTTGGAGCAACAACAGTGGCTTGAAGGTGTTACTGTTTATCTAACAATTTACCATCATGGACAAAATGGAGGTGTTATTTGCCTGGATTTTGAGGTGTCTGTATTCAGTAAAACACTGTCTCTATTGCTTGAAATATCTCTTGGCTTTTATCCTAAATCTTTACCTAAAAGGAGATTTGGTATGTAGTGAGGCAGTTGGACTCTGTATCAGTATAAACATGATGGTTTGGGGTTTCTCTTACACTGTGTTTCCAAGGGTTTAAATAGGAAAAAAAATAATTTGTATTTCAAATAAAGCATGTCCCCAGTGGAGATTATATAATTATCTATTTGAATGTGTTA
Source organism: Thinocorus orbignyianus (assembly GCA_013400375.1). Lineage (NCBI taxonomy): Eukaryota > Metazoa > Chordata > Aves > Ciconiiformes > Thinocoridae > Thinocorus > Thinocorus orbignyianus. The sequence goes on from VXBW01001549.1 coordinate 1,050,932, forward strand.
GCATTATTAGTGGTAGTAAATTCCATTGTAAGTAATAGCTATTCAGCATAAATCTCAAGAGTGAGGATTGCCCAGTAGTATGGAAATGGTTTTTATTCTCTGTCCAGATGTATGGGGAAAGGCTACATGTCTACTCTTTGACATGGTCTTGGTTTTGGAATGCTGCCTCTGATCTGGGAAGTGTCTACTGCTGTGAATGAGGTTGGGTAGATGGAACAATCTTTTGTTTCTTCGATCAAAAAATCTAAGTTCAGTACAGGATTTTCTGATCTCTTCAATGTCTGTCACAAAAAAAAAATGTTCTGCTTTTTGTGGATTTCTAGGGAAATCTACCATCTGCAGTCTCCTAAACTTCCGAACAATTTCAAGTGGTGACAGTAGCAAGCTTGATGCTTTTAGTTGGATAAGCTAATGCAGGAAACCAGTAGGCCAGGTTAAGAGTCAAATGACTTCCACTGAGATTCTGGAATTTGAAATGGTTCTCCAGATCGTGCTGTGGTTCATTCTTCACTTGGCAACTGCCAGGACTCTGAAGATGTCCATGTAGAGTTCAGGAGTTGTAGTGGCCCTCTTCCTAGACCCCTGCTAGTCTTGCCTTTCAGAACCTGAACCATTACTGGCCAGTAGCCATCACTGTGTCTCATGATGCCCTGGAGTTCTAATAGCTCCCAGCTGTTAAGGACCCCTTTTCTTACCTGTCCACATCTAAGCCATCTGGCTAGGCAAAGCTGAGAGATTGGGAGGTCAGCATGGAAGTTCAAATTACCCTTGCTGAGTCTTTGGAACCTCTCAGGTCCCAGCTGCCTGGGATCTCAGCCAGTGCAGAGCCCCTCTGGGAATTTTCTGCCCAGCGCAAAAGCCAAAGGCAGAAACATGCTGTGTCCTGATTGATCTCCTGATAATTCAAAAGGTAGATGGAAAATCCAAATTACTTGTACATGTAAAATAAAAAACCACTAGTTTCTAGATTAGTCATAGCTCATGGGAGGTCTGACTCATGAACACTTAAGGCTCAGGGATGGTAATACTGCATTCAGTGTGCTTTATATTTTATATATAAAACTTGTATTCTTCCAAAGTGATGGCTGAAAAATTACCCAGCTTGAAGTCCAAATTCACAGTTACATTTGAAAGCTCAGCGTGAACGTTGGCAATTGTGTTATGCCTTAAAATGAAGTGTTAGAGATTACAAGGTAACATAATCTCAGTTATTTCCCTCCTCAGAACGTGACAACCTGGTAAACCTGTACACTTCTCAAAAGTGAAGGACAGGCTGGGCTGCTAAAAGACTTCGAGGCCAAGTGGCCATCACCTGCAATGGATGGACCATAATGCAGAGAGACATAAACTAGTACCACCACCAGTTGTTAAGTAGTTAACAACTAGTTAAGTAGTTGTTAAGCTGTTAACCTGTATAGGCTAGTGGGAGCCCATTCGTGTGGTTTCAAGATGCAAAGACTGCCTCTCGGGCATGTCACACTGCCACTACTGTGTCACCAGTGTGACTTTTGCAGCTCATACCATACCCACACTGTGCTCCATCGTAAAATACTGGTGTTCGCAGACTCTCCTCTACAAAACTGCCAGAGAAAAACTTCCTGGGTATTTTAGTGATGGGTTTTGGCAGCATTTTGTAAATGGTTGGACTCCATGATCTGAAAGGTCCCTTCCAATGCAGGTAATTCTATGATTCTATGATACATTTCACCATTCCTAAGACCCATGCTCATCCTTTTAGCTGGATGTGGGAGTCAGATATTTTGTAGTATCTGTTGTAGCTCCTCACCCTGTTGGATCTAAGTGATAGAACAGCAGAACTTGAGACAACGTGCTTTTTGTTGACAGTCTATTCAAAGGAGAACTGCGTAAACGGATGACAACTGTGGCTAATAACCCACCTGCATTCTTAAATATACTCAAAGGCACTTTCTGGTTATGTAGATCATCAAAGTGATATTTAGCTGCTGGAATAGGCAGGCAAATGACAGCTTGAATGTCCAATAAACCTAGTGGCATTTGTTGTGTTTGGCTTTTTTCCCCTCCTGTTTTTCTCCTCACTTTGTGAGTAGAGACAGGTATTCTACAAGCCATTTGCAAGCATAAATACAAAAAGAAAATACAGATGCAAGAGAGCATGGCAAATTGGTCCATATAGTTCGTCATCTTGACTTTTGCCTGATCTCTTTCATTATGCAAATTCACTAGAACTTGAAGAATAACTACTTGTAAATTAGTTATTCAGGAAGGTAGGAGCCCACCTGAGCTACATCGGATGTCACACTGCCTATGTAAATAAGCTATATTCTCTTTAAAATGAAATATATCCCTAGATATTCTTAATAATTTGAATATAAACATTGTTAGCTTAATGAATGGTGGGTTAGTTCTTGAGTTTGTTTTTGTTGTTTGTTTGTTTGTTTGTTTTTCCATTCCCCCCCACCCGCCCCGGGTGTAACCGGTACCCAATTTTTCAATGTGTTTAGTGATACAAAAAAATACTAAGGATCTGTATTATCTTCTTACTAAAATATTTGGGATAAATAAAAAGATGAACTCTGATGCTAAACTTAAGTTTTAATTATTTTTATCTCTAATTAATGGCTTTACATTTTAATGCTTGTAAAACTCATTCTGTGTTTGAAAAAACGAGCACTTAATTTTGGAGAAAATACAATGCAATTTTTAAATAAATCCGCAAATCTGTATTTCTGCTTTATTTGCTAAATAAAATCTTGACTGAAGTATGCAGCTCCATTACGAGAGTTAATGAAACAGTAGATGGCGCTCAATAATTTGCCGGATTTTTAATAGCTTTTTAGAAGCACTAAAACTTGTTCTTTTCAAATTAAAGCAAGGGTAAATTTAGTGGCAGCAATACTGTAATTTATATCATTCTAATTTGCAGTGAAGGGGTCTGCTGCACAAGCAGCAGGCTGATTAGGGATTAGAGGTCCCCTCAAACTGTGAGTTTTCCCGTGTTTCGCAGTGCAAATGCTGTTGGGTGGTACGCTTGTCAGGTTACTGCTAAATGTGCTCCATTATATTCTTGTTTGTTAATCTGTTCAAACATTTGATTATTTATTGTTCATCAACCTTGTTATCAACAACCTTGATATTCTCAATTACTCAATTTGCATGAAGAGGTAAAACATTTTGTTTCACTACAGAATGGTATCTAATTTTAATTGACTGTGCTTTAATGTGGAAACACTGATTTTTAAGATGCTGTCTTTTTGATTTTTCATGTTAAAAATATATTTCTGCTGGACAATCGGTTATGTCTGCTCTCTCTGAAATGTGGAGAGATGAAATACATCCCCTGTGGTGTTTTCCAGAGGCAAAACAATTCTCATGTACAATCTACTGCAGTCTTGTGGAAAAAAAGCTCTTTTGTGACATGGAGGATTAGATGTTGCTCTGCTTTACAGCTCTTAACATAACTGTTAAAACTTCTGAGTCTGAAGTTAGGACTTAAGAGGGAAGGTGGATGAAAGGTAAAAGTTGTATCCTGGACTTGAGAAGATCAAGTTTGGTTCCTTTCTGCCCTGAAAGACTTCCTGTGTGGTCTTGGATAACTCTTAAATCCTTGAAGAATGCAAATCTTAGCCTGTGCTGAGGTTATGTACCTTAATCCCTCAGTTTCTGAGTTCTCCGTTTGTAGAATGGAAAGAGTAATACTGCTCTCCTTGCAAGGATAAATGTATTACTTGTTACTGCGCTATGGAGTGCGAGGCGGAATATCTAAAATTGATATTTAAATCAATACAGAGTGGTGATGGAAGTAAGCTCTGTACTGTAGCAGGATGATTCTGCATCTGTATTCCTTATTCTAATCAATCTTCCTAAAAATACAAGCTATAGGGGCAAGAGGAACAAAAAAACAGAGGAGTTCTGTGCCGTAATGGGGATATTTTGAAAGAGACTATACAAAGTCGTAGTTCACTGAAATTCAGTAGAAATTATTCTGTTACTCTCCTTTGAGAATTATATGAACATATAGTAATCAAAGAGCTAGTAAACAGAACTTTTTTTAATGCTTTCCAATAAATTTCACTTTTTCCTGATGAATCGAAATCTTATTTATTGTAGTCAGTGAAACAAAACCTTGGTGAGATCTATACTGGGATGCTGGTGGCTACTGATGTAACTGTACATCAAGTCTAATGTGTTACAAACGATTTTGTAGCTGTGATAATTTCTACTTAAGATTCCCCCGTTCTTATATTCCACCCGATCTTCAACGTAATTGCTCAACCAAGCTACCAAGTTCCAAATGGTTTAATGGTTAGTGCCAGATCTTCCTCCTCTGAGATACCATGAATCAGTTTGTGTCCTGGAGTGGTGTAGTTTTCTGGGTTATTTCTCATGTGAGGAGTTTGCTTTCCAGGCTCCCGTTGCTGTCCAAGATGTCTGTTTTCTTTCTTCAATCAATGCTTTCATTGCAAAACCATCTGGGCTGGCCCACTGGTCCAGCTTCCAGCTAGAAGCCCTGGAAGCGTGACTGTCAGACCTGTCATAAACTGGAAATGCTCCTGTCTTTATGTTGACATTGGCACTGAAACTCCTGCACTGAAACAATAAAAACTGGACCCGAAGGAAACAGGAAGTAAAACAGAGCATTAGAGCAAAATGAGAAAAGCTTATTTCTAAGAAACAGAGAATTTGTTATAAAATGTCTACAGTTGTGTTTGGGGGATGGGGGGCGAGGGGCGAGAGAGGCAGGAGAAAGACCTGTATGAAACTTTCTGTTTTCCCAGAACGAAGCCTTGCCAACCTTGGCAGAGAACAGAATGTCAAAGTCTGTGGTGAATTTGCTTCTCCAAAAGCCAAACCACTCCATTACTGAACACTGAATGGCCATGGTGGGGCCTACCACCTCCTTGACCGCTCTGCACCTCCATCCTTACCTCTTCTTTGTCTTGTCAGTTTTGGATTAGGAAGTATCTTTCCTTTGTTACACCTTTGCGATGTAAAACTCCTTCTGGATGTACTGTTAAACAAACAAACAAGCAAAAAAGTGAGAAATAAGAGAAGGAAAAACAGTTCTGTTGTTGTAGTGGCAGTATCAGTTGAGCAATGTTAACTGGTACTCCCTTGGTACAACTCAGTAAAATAAAACAAATAGTGTTCCGACAAATACACAGAAGCGAGTTTTCCTTGAAGCTCCCAGGGTATATTCTTTTGCAGAAAAAACGAGACAAGCATGGCTGAGATCTTTTCAAACCAATTCATAGGGGAATATTAATCTCCAGGAAGCACAATAAACACAGACTTTGATTTCCTTTTCCTTCCTTATATAGACAACCCAAGAAATGCTGCAGAAAATGAGGAAACCAGAAGCCAGACAGGAAACAATATACAGAATCTGAAGCACTGCAGGTCTTGTTAGCATTAGATAACCATATGGCTCTACAGAAACCATAGAATAACAGCCATCCTAATTATAGATCAGTGACGAAAGCAAGCTTAACCTTAACCCCATTAAAACAGCTGCTGAGGAGATCTCATCACAATGGAAAAATGCAGCAGAGTGAAAAGGATGCTTTAAGAATGATATCTAAAGGACCCCGGTAATAATCTGTACGTGGTTTTACAACAGTTGTGCTAACTTGTTTTGCTTTTAACACGCACTAGCTTTGTTGCATCTCCTGTCATAGTAGTGAAGATTCTGGTTCCCTGTCTTGGACAGCATTTTTCAAACAGTTGCAAACTTTGCTAGCTGCTGTTCATTACAATTCTCTTAATTCTGATGTGTGTTTTGTGGTGTTTTTTCCCCCCCTGCAATTATGACATTAGCTTGCTCAGTGAAATGCCAGATATTCGAAGTTTAAGCTGTTCATACGTCTATGTGTGAGGAATAGCCACCATTTTAGTGTCTGCAGTAACTGTGCCCTCTCTGCTGACAGAATCCTTCTTCTGTAGCTAATTCTTGTTTGATAGGAATGAAGGTCTTTTGTTTCAGAGGAACTGGGGAAATTTACTGATGGAAACAATCATGTGCTTTCAGTGCCTTCCACTTCTTAAATCTGACTCTTCAACAATCCAGTTCTGCATTGATTTTATCTAAGGGAAAAGCCTCTGACCCACTGAAGTTACACAAGTAGTTTCTGGCATTTATAGAAGAACTCCTAATCTTTCCTTAAAAAATGGAAACCAACATGCCTTCAAAAAAAGTCCTCTGTCTCTGACCGTTTATAAATGTAACTTGTGTTTCGCTACCATTTCTATCATATTCCTTACATTTCTTCTCATATCCTGTGTTATGAGTAAGCAGCAAAGATACTACCAGCTATCACATGTTCTTACCATACTCTTTATTTGTTTATTTCTTGAAAAGACTTGGTCCTTTCTGATCTCGTTTTTATCAATATATAACAAACCACCCAGTAATATTGAAGTACAAAATGGAACTGTCCCGATGGGATGGTGTTTGGATCTAGACCAAGCTCACAATAAATTGTTATTTCTGTTGTCTTAGAGAATGAGTCAGTACTTCAGATTTTACAGAATTAATGCTCTAAGTTGTTTTAGATTTTGGCTGTAAAATACCTAGAAAAAAAATATCTGAAAATCTTTTGTGTATACAGTCTAGAGCCAGTGGTCATGAAATATGTACATTTACCTGTTGTGAAGTTAAAAAATTAGATTTTAAGCAACCTCATTTATGCTCTAATCAAATCCTGTCATGAAATAGCTTCAAGTTTTGCAGTAAGACTCAGATTGCCTAAGTACTTTTTCGTTGGTTTGCTGCAACAGGAGGTGGGTCAGAGTATCCCGGTGATGTCATAACAGATCTCTGATTTCAGAGAGAAACATTTGCCCTGGTAAACTGAGTTACTGTGTTTACGTGAGCTAATAGCTAAAGTCATACTGAATGGGTGTTTCCGGACTTCAGGGAATTACTGGAATGTTTAGACCTCTGTCAGGAATGCAGAGGCTAGGCTTCAACTCAGGTGCAAGGGTTATCTCAAAGAAATGTTCCAGTCTGTATTTGTGGGCCAAAATGTAAAATAATGAGCCAGTTCCCAGGAACTATGGAAGTTGCTGAAGGTAATACAGTACTAGACTGTTGTCTGGAATCTAAGAGAGGTGGGGTCTTGCACAGTGTTTTCCTCCAGGAAATTTCCATTCAATATACCTACCAAAGGAAACACTACTTAGAGAAAAAAACCCAAGAAAATAGCTCATTCGGTGCTCTCATGCCCCTTGCAGTCATACAAACGAAACTAGCCAAAATTTAAGGGTTAATATTCTGTGATCAGCATCACATGATGACACAATGCAATTCAGCAGAATCATAGTTGACCTTTAAAGGATTTTGTAAACAGTGCCTGAAAAATGTAGCGGATGTTTTGTAACAGAAAAAGCAAGGTTTGTACAAACAGTTTGACCATAGAAAACAAGTGAGCAATTACTTGGTCATGGAGGCCATCTGAATCTGAAGCTGTCTGGCTTTTCAAACCCTTGGGTGACGTGCAACAGTGGTAATGTTGAGTGTATTGATGCTGCTTTTTCTTTCTATTCAGTCCTTTAATAATTTTTATAGTGAAATTAATGCTTTTAGTTTGAAGAAGACATAGTCATTGTGTGAGGACCCTGATGACACTAACGGGGCTGATGGCCCTACCACCTGCACTTGGTACCTCTATCCACACTCACTGTCTATGGGCCCAGGGGCTCCATTTCAGCTCTGCACTTACTGAGAGGTCTACTGAATTAGGCATCTCTTTTTTAGGAGGACTTCACCTATTATATGAAAGAAAACTAAGTTAAATGAAAATATTTCGGGAGGTGATTCTCCCCCACTACTATGTGCTTGTGAGATCCCACCTGGAGTACTGTGTCCAGTTCTGGAGTCCTCAACATAGAAAGGACATGGACCTGTTGGAACGGGTCCAGCAGAGGGCCACAAAGATGATAAGAGGGATGGACCACCTCTCCTGTGAGGACAGGCTGAGAGAGCTGGGGCTATTCAGCCTAGAGAAGAGAAGGCTCCGAGGGGACCTGATAGCAGCCTTTCAGTATCTGAAGGAAGCTACAGTAGAGCTGGAGAGGGACTCTTTGTCAGGAAGTGGAGCTATAGGACAAGGGGTAACAGTTTTAAATTGGAAGAGGGGAGATTTAGATTAGATATTAGGAAGAAATTCTTTGCTGTGAGGGTTGTGAGACACTGGAACAGGTTGCCCAGAGAAGTTGTGGATTCGCCCTCCCTGAAAGTGTTGAAGGTCAGGCTGGATGGGGCTTGGAGCAACCTGGTCTGGTGGGAGGTGCCCCTGCCCATGGCACCTCCCACCAACCGTGGCAGGGGTGTTGGAACTCGATGATCTTCCAACTCTAACCATTCTATGATTCTATGGAAACATCTATCCGTCTTCAAAACAATCTTCTTAATGTTTGGGAATTTGTGAAGTTCTCTACCATTCCAGCTTCATAGTTGGAAGTCAGAAGGGACCCATAAGAATCATGGAGTCCAACTTCTTGCTCCTCAAAGGACTACCTAAAACACAGAATATAGTTTCACAATATGCTCAGCTGTACTACTACCATTCAGATGCTGTGTCAATTTCCAATGGTCTTTTCTCATTGGTAGATGACCTGTGTTTCTGGCCGGAGGATCATGATTTTTCTCAAGTGAGCAATGAGGGTATAGCCTGGAAGCTATCATGAAGTGTTACCTAAAATTCATTGGAAGCTTTTCATTAAGTACTTCAACTCAGACAAAGCAAAGATGTCATCACCAGCTCCCTGTGCACTACAGCCAACATTTTCTCCATTACAATCTTGTTTTCCTTATGTCAGAGGGTCTTTGAAACTTTCATACAAAGCATTTCACAGTGCTCTGTAAATATTAATTGCTCTTTGTTTACCTTTATTCATTACCCATACTACTGGACAGATGAACCAGACCTCAAGGCAAAAGACAGTGCCCCACAACAGCTCCATACAAAGGATAAGGCCATGTGTTTCCAAAACAGGGAGAAATGAGCAGGCAGCAAGAAATAAGAAAGCTGCACTGGATTACTCTCGAGTTGCGTTATGTGTTGGCAACCTCTTTAAAAATCAGCAAAAGGTTGGCCTGTGGCAGGTGTCCTCAACACGAGAACAGACTTTAAGCATCCTGGCTCCTGCATTCTGACTACTACATGACACTTCGTTTGGAAGTTTCCCTGCTGAAATAAAGCTGGAAGTTATTTCAATACTGCCAGACATATCCAAGAGTTTTTATTCAACCTCTTAATGAAAGTGCAAGACAAAAAACTTCAACGCTGTTGCCCCCATTGCCATTTTGATCAATGTATGTGTCAGCACAATGTATTGATTCAGTACAGTGGATCTTTCCCATTTGCTTCATATGTAGTTGCCATCAAGAGACCTTTATCTAGAGAGCGGAGACGGGCTGGCCAAACTGATTCACTGGGTGAATTTACACACAGTTACCACTTGCCATCTTTATTAATCAGACTAAGATTGGATTTTGTGTGACTTTTCTTGAATTCATGAATGCTCATAAGGTTCTAAGCTTTTTTAAAACATTTCAACATTATTTTCTTCCCAAGTAGGGACTGTGACTTGAAATTTTGACATTTATAAAAATATTGTTAAAAAAAAGAATTCTGAAATGTCACAGTAAATCTTTAAGAAGTAGGAAGGTACAAAACTACTGTTTCAAGGAATTATTTATATTCCCTTGTTTATGCATCAGGTACAGGTCTTCTCTCTGCAGCCCCTTTGTGTGGTATTATGTTTTCCTATCCCAGTAAGGACTATTTCCTTAAGCGTGTTCCACTGTTCCGTGTGCTTTTTGGCATCTGGGTTTTGATTTGTCATTTAAACTTTGCTGCATTTTGTTCATTATACTCCTAATATTATGAAACACATCATTATACTCATACTGAGTGTCACAGCTCTGCGAGATCAAATCTCACCAGTCTTGTGCCTGAAAATCAGTTTCGAGTGAAACCAACATGAAGAGTATTCCTCCTACCTCCCTGCCCTTCCCCTGACTGCCACAAAAGATGCTAATGTGGTTCTGTTCTTTTTTCCATTCTTTCATATGCAGGAGAAATTTCACGTTTTGCTTCTATGTTTGCCTGCTGGATTATTTTCTGTGGCGTACAGCTCAGGAAATGTCACTTCCATGCAACTTTGGTCTCCTGTCTGAAAACAACAAACCGAGCATGTTCTTAATGTTCAGCATGGCTGAATTTCACCTCTTTATAAGATTTTTTTCTTAATTGACACATAAATATTTATGTGTAATTTTAACGACTAGTGAAGTGAACACTTAAACTTTTCATAGTATTGCTGTGAAGGAAAGTATTGCTATGCCACTAGTTCAGTTTCTATTTAACACACTCGAAGGATTTATTTAATTATTTATTTCTTGAATAGTGCCTTTAAAAAGCCCAACTTTCTATCCATCCTGCATTTGCATTCTCCTGGAATGTAGTCGTGCTGCCAGTGGGTTATGTGAGTAACATTTAGAACCGTGTTAATGTCATGATGTTGCCACGACGCTGTCTGTTGCTGCATTAAAGAGAAGCTGCTACTCTTACCTCTTAGAACAAGGAGTGTGGATTTTTTTTCCCCAATATGAATTCTATGAAGAATGCTACCTTTTGTGTTTATACCTATATTTCAGAGGTTGACGCTCATGTTTCCTGAACTAGCTTTACATTATCCGCTGGCATAAACATGACAGTACAGCTCAGAGCAGCTGGATGCTCAGTTTGAGCCCTGATTTCTACTCAAGATGGCAAGTAGTTCTCACAGCCCAAACTGAGCTCCATGCTCTTGTTGGCTCAGGCACATCTGTTGGACTATCATGCACATATACCAAACTATTCTATGATTCTATCAGCAGAATTGATACCCAGCTACTTGTGAAGGTGATTGTGAAGGTGCCTGTTTGAGGGCCTTTCAGGAACATTTCAGAGAGCTTCAGGATCCTTCTCCATCATATGACACATGCAAAGAGTGGGTTGTGGGCCACTGGAAAAAAAGTCACAGCTTTTAACTTGAGGATCGTCTAACAGCAATGACAAGAACTGAGGAAGTGATTTCTGTGAACTATCTGAAAGAGTGGGGATGATGATATCTAACATCAGTATATTGAGTCTGAAATCATTAAACTTCTAAAAAAATGTTGAAATTTGAAAAATAATACCTTGAGGAGGATTTTTGCAGGCAGGAGGTGGAGGGGTTCTCCTATTTCACTGCAGTCTGCAGTCCTACAGTTTCTGTAGGAGGAAGTAACAGCAGAAACTCACAGCCAAGCTGAGTAATAGCTCTGAGAAAAATGAGACAATGGAGAAAGGGAGTAAAAAGAAACATACGGTCCTTCCTTCAAACAAGTAAAAGACTCAGTCCTGTTGTAAGTATTGAAAGCAAGTATAGATAGAAAGAGACGGAAAGTTCAAAGAAAAAGAAAGCTCATGTAGTGTTTCAACCTGCCAGCTTCCATCAACAAGAGACCATCTCAGATTTCAGCCTCCATCCCAGGAAACTTTTCTGGAGAGCCAGAAGGCTCATTGATCTTCCCTGTAGTTAAATGTCAAGAAGGAGCATGAACAGGCCAGAATTTTGAGAGTCATAGCAGCTGTCCCTTTTGTGTCGGTTCTTCCCCCTGCCTGTGCAGGTGGATGGCTTTATGCTGTAAGCTGGTGGAATCAGTCCCAGTGTGGAAGGAGTTGAACCTCTTACACTGGCCATCAGATGGGCAGAGGAACCTTAGCAGGCTCTATTTGTAAATGTTTCCCAGTTGTTTAGCCTGGTCTATAGGAAGGATGCAAGTTCTGGAACAAAAAAAGCAGGATGTAAACCTCTCTGTGGATAGTATGTCACGGTGGACCTTGTCTGACCCCCCAGCACAGGGCTTGGCCATACATATTTTACAGCATGGAGTCCTGAGAAACAAGACTTTTTATATGTAGCAATTGTTTTAAGTTGTCTTTCTTGAGCCATATATAAACATTACTTTATGATGAGAATGCAAGGCATTTCAAAGAACATTTGTGGAAAATGTTGCAATTAAGTTTATTTTGCTGTTTCTGAGATTCTGGTGAATGATACTGACCAGGTCCTTGCACAGGCAAATCTGGAGAAAACATGTTGTCTAACCAGAACAGACTGTCCTGCTAACAACTCTTGGAGTCATGATTGCTTGCTGTGCTTCACCTTGGGTGGAAGGTTCTCAGCCCTACTTGGGGTTATGGCCAACAACTGGAGAATAATCATCTATAGTGACGCACGTCACTATATACATCCCACAAATAACAACATTCAGATGACCTCACTCACTCACTTCCTTTAATGAATGATTTAACATCCCAAGCACTTGCAACTATTTAGCATTTGAAATATGTTAATGTTCTGAATATTGGATGGGAGAAGAACATTTGAATAATTTACCATAAATATTTTTCAAACATTTTATTGTTGTCATCAAATCTGGCGCAGCCCATTTACTTCATCACATTGCCTAAAACTGCAGCTGCATACCACAAACAAAAGACTATTAAATCCAGAGTAGCATATTTCTGGATTTGCATATAATCTGTTTCACTTGATGTCAAATACCATGCAGTTGATAGATCTTTTGGGAAAGGTGTACGGTTTCCTTTTAAATAAACATGCAGACTAAAGCATGAGAGGTTATTTATTTTGGCACCCAGACACGGCAATACTGTATGTCTGAAAAACAATCAACAAACTACTGACAAGACTTGTAGACTCTCCTATGTGTTAAGTCTTATTTCCCAGGAATGCAAAAGTAAATTAATAGATTTTTAAATCGGAAATGTTTCTACCCTTTAACATGATGCTCTGAAGGACTACTGGCAGAAGCCATGGCCTGTCATAAAAAAATTCTTTGTCAGAGACTTGGAAAATTCAAGCCTAGTGTCACAAGGGTGACATGGTAGAACTACATCCTAATAAAGGAGATAGAAAAGAATGTGATCTCACACATAAATGGATTTTT
>VXBW01001549.1:1063930-1089590 GCA_013400375.1 Thinocorus orbignyianus
TTTTTAACAAATGAAAGGATGAGAATATAGACATTCACAGAAGGGGAAAATAGTTACCCTCTTCAGACACACAAACTGGAAGATATCTCTATAGCTTTTGAAATGCTGAAGGTAAAGAGATACTTATGGAATGTAGCATTCAACTTTGCTGCAAAAATGCCACCAAGAAAGAAGTGAGGAACTCAGTTTATATTTTTATCGTTCCTTAGGGTCATTCAGTTGATTCACTCAACATCTACAGCTCCTTAAAGAGAGGAAAACAATGTCTGTAAGTCCTTAAAAAAAAATATATATATATATATACACAAATGAATTTGATATGCTGGAAAAAGCTGGAGCTTAGTATGCTTTGGTAAAAGAGTATTGCAGCTCCTTTTATGAAAAATTTATGGCACCTACACACAGAGTCATTACAGTATTGTAAGGATATGGGTGGAAGCTTGGTCACTTTCTTTTGCAGGGATATTGCTGTTTTAAATAGTACTCAGGTGCTTAAAATTGAGAATATATTGACAGATAATGATCTGTGTAAGGGAAATTAAGTGCTTTAATGCACTCTTTTAATTTCTTTAATTCTATAACTCTTGTCTTTAGCTAATGAATGGATGTATGAGGAAGTACTGGACATAATGCTCTTCTGGCTGCTGTTCCAATGTAGTTCTTTTCCTGCCCACCTCTCTCTCCACCCCTGCCCCTGCAGCCTTTTCTCAAATGTATTTTCCCAGAGTTGTTATCACCATCGCTGATGGGCTCAGCCTTGGTCAGTGGTGGGTCCATCTTGGAGCCAGATGGCATTGGCTCTGCTGGACATGGGTGAAGCTTCTAGCAGCTTCTCCCACACCCACACCTGTAGCTTCCCTGCTACCAAAACCTTGCCATGCAAACCCAGTACACCAGGCCATAAAATTCCATCCACCTATTGCATTGAGACCAACGATGTGCATTGAATATTTTTCTCATTTCCTGATACTTTTCAAAAAAGAATCCAACTTCTGTTGAAAGTTGCAATCAGTTAATAAGCTCCTCCAGGATCTAGAATGGAATTCCAATTCCATCTTGAAATCTATTGATTTCAACCACTCGTTTTTGAAATGTTTTTGGTTTTTGGCAGATTAGAGGGTCTTCACATATTAATGTAGTCATTAGAATGCAGGATATGCCTTGATAAAGACATTTTTCCTTTAAGATTTTCCCTGATGGAGCAGGCCAGTGCTAATATGCATTCACACCTAGAATGATTTAGCAATGTTGGAAGAGAAAAAAGAGAAAAGAATCCTGAACTTTACCTCCTGCTACTTCCTCCAATTCCAGATGGTGAAAAGATAACAGAAAACCAAACAAGAATCTTACTTCTTTAAGGAGGGACTAGATTTTAAAGACCTGACTGCCCCAAAATGCAGGCTTGTTCCTCTTTATATTTTTGACAGCATCACTGTGATTTATGCATTTTAACTCATGGGTGCATATGTAAGCCTATCATGCATCACAAGCACACATGAATTAAGCATACTTTTGCATAGGTAAAAATGTAAATAGGGTTGAATTTGAGTATCCAAATCTAGCAGGGAATTAGGACATTGTGGGCAGGAAAGAAAGGGATGTTTCATGATTCACTGCTTAGATGGACCTACAAAATGAGAGCTATACTTTGGCAAAATGAAAAAAAAAGAAACCAGAAAATTTAATCTTTAGCCTATAATAATTGCCTTACAGCATTTCCTCTCTAATAGGTAAAACCAAACTAACTCTAATCAGTCAAATTAGGGTAATCTGTCACAGAGTGATAAAGTGTCAGGCCTGAAGGTAAGACTTAAAAGTTCCTTGTTTTTTTCAAACTTTGTCTTATAAATTAGTCAGAAAAGCTACTTTTCATTTTTAGCAGTTTTCTGCATGTACTTTTTTTGCCTGATGTCATATCCAGGTGTATCCTACAGATTCTTACAAAAGAAAGAAAAGGTCAATTAATTGTCTATCATCAGATCGCTGCTCTGTCACTGCACAGAAGACAAGTAAACCAGATAGAAAACAGAAACTGTTTGTCTTTGCAATGTTTGAGGTGAAGTTGCAAATCAAATAAGAAGTCTAACTGTGTGATTATGTTCAGATGCTAATCAAACAGACTTTAAGTCCCTTTGAATATTGTTTGGAAACTCCATAAGTCCCAAGGCAAAGACGTATGGTAGATATTCTAGCAGTGTGATTTTGCTGGCAAGAAAAGCTTCATAAATGCTAATGAAAGCCAGGAGTTATACTAATCACGAATTTCCTGTACACAGTGAATCCAAGATCACTGGAGGCGCTTTCAGCTTCCTTTTCTGTGTGCAGAAGGTGTGTAATCAAATTTACAGAAAAAATAATCCCTCCTTAATCACTGAATTGCAACTATACATATGAAAAGTCCCAAATGCTATCACCATAGCAGAATATTTTTGGTTTGCCTTCTGGGTGATGTAGCTCTGGCAATGTCAACCACCTACTTTAAATGGCAAATATGCTTGGATCTGACCAGCTGGAATGTCTCTTTGGGAAGGAATATCTATTTCACTTCCATTGTCTTGCACTTTTGAGATGCTTGTTACAAATCTAGAAACTATTCACAGACCATAAATGTTCTTTTTTGGAGGAAATATCTTAAAAATCTTAAATAATGTTAAAGTGAAAAGTAAGGGAAATCTGTGTTTAGAGGTTGTCATCTCACTCTTGTATTGTTATATCTTGTAGAAAAATTAGCAGTATTTGATAAGAATGTCTATGTATGATGCTAAGTGTATACTGTGAGATCATGCAGAAATATTCCTTAGAGAAAAAAATACTCCATGGGAAATTCTATTGGGCATTTGCAGTAGACTTTGAAGACTCCATGTTTTAACTTATCATAGTGCATGAGGGGTAGTTTCTGAAGTACTTGAGTGTCACATCAATCAAATATTTAGACATGAGATTACTAAGACATGAGTCTGAAATGGAGGCCAGTCAACGGGCGATCTTCCACTTTTTAAAAAAGGAACTGCTTTAAATAGTAATTCAGGATTAAAAAGAAGAAACCATAGCTCAGCCTGCGTCAACTAATCATGTTTATCAACATGCTACATATGAACGTGCTGTCATCTGATCCCACCATTTGCCTTGTGTACTGGTTTCACCACGTCCAAAATGTCAGGGAAGCATTTCCCCTGGATGTTTCTTTCATTTTCTTATGTGTGTGTGGATAAGAGCATCTCTCAAGATACAAAGTCAGCTAAAAGCATTATTATCTATAAGTACTTCATATTTTCTGTAGTCGTGGTAGTGTTTCTAGTTAAAAGAAACAGCAATTTCCAGCTGCCATCTGCATTTTCTTTGGGAAAAAACTGTTTCTTTTCAAGTAGAGAATTTCCATGTTTGCTGTCTGGTTGAAAGAGAATTTTTTGGAAAGTTTGAGGTTTCATAAATGTGCGTGGTACTCCATCGACCATTATAATTTGTGCTAGTAAATGTTTCCCACTACTTTTGTTGTTCAGCCAGAAAGCTGCATTTCTTCATCCATCATGAGGGCAGAGTTGAGGTTAGGTCAAATGGTGCGTGCAAAGTGTTTCTCAGCTGTTGTTTAAGCAAGCTTTAGCTATTTCTGCAGCTGATTTAGAGTTCTTTGATCTGTCTCATTCACTATAAATATAGCGAAGATGTAACTATGACCAAGGCTGAAAGCAAAATATACTGACCTTAGTTACCTCTGTGCTAAAATAATGATGGGGAGCAGGGAAGGAAAGAAAGCAGGAACAATGAATTAAAGTATAAAGAACCTGATTCTTCACTTATACCAGTTTGTTCCAGTGGATTCCACCTAATTCAGTAAATTTACTTCTGATTTACAGTGGTGTGTGAGAGAGCAAAAGCAAGCTTCATGTAATTGCAGAAAAAACTAAAAGGAGACATGATTAACGTTCTGCATTTCTCACAGACCACAAATAAGTTAGATTAAATACATTACAATAGATTGGAACAAGGAAATGTTTGGAGAAAAGGCTTCATCAGGAAACCTAGGCTTGATAGAATAATTTTGGATTTTGTAAAAAGCACTCTTGCATGAGCACTGAGTCTGTTTGTTGCGCACTGCAGTGCTTGTGACCTTTTGCTGTCAGAGGACAGTCCAGCACTGTGAAATTTTTAATATGAAAATTTTACTTTCTTCTGTTTTTTCTTTGTTTTTTTTTTTCTTTTTTTTTTCCCCCATGTAGTTTTTCACTCCCAAAGTTGATTATTACATTTCAGCCAAGAGGAAACGTTTTCTTTTTTTGGGAAAGTATTTTTTGTAACTTTGGAGTATCTGGCAATGGTGGAAGGAGGTCAAATAAAAGACACAGTGGCCTTAAGGAAAAAGAAGAAAAAATCCCATGAAAGCTTGAAAAGATCAGAAACATGTTTGAAACTGATAAGGCTCTATTATTGTAGAAATCAATGATATGAAATCAGGTGTTTTCCAAATGTAGTTGACTTTTTAATACCATAGATGAGCTATTCTGACCTTACGGGGAGGGGTAAGGTCTCACAATATGCTCTTCAGTTCATTTAGTGCCATCCAGGAACTGGCCTGGTTCTTCTTGTTTACTTCCCTCTGTATCTCTTTCTAGATGGGGCACGTTCCTCTTCCTTCATTGCTTTTTTCTAAAACTGTTTTCCCTTCTCGTTCAAGAATTTCTCCATTATATTCATGTGACCTCTAGACCAAGACTTCTGCAAGAACCATATTCATGCCTTGCAGAAAGCACTTTAAAACACATGCCAAACAGAAACGTTGGAATTATGAGCTAAGTACTTCAACATACAGAGCGCGAATTAAATTTTTTATATTTTAAAAGTAAAAATTATTTTCTTATTAGTTTTTATTGTTGTTGTGTTTTGGGAGCTAGGAAAGTCATCCCTGCAAGCAATTCTTTGTCAAGTCAAAGCATCAAAAATAAAAACTAAGATGAGACCATCTCATGAGTTCAGAACCTAAAGTGTTAAAAAGAAAAACACCTGAGCCTTTCTAAATATAATAAGAGGGTAATAATACATTAAAATGCTCTTGAATTAGCCTTTTTCTTTCTTATTAGATTCTATAAAGACTTAAGTAATTTATATTCATTTTTTTCCATATCAAAATTAGTTGAAATTATATAAAACAATACAAGAAGAAAACATATTTTGCAAATGCTAGCTTGTTAGATACAGAAGAGGCATAAACAGTTTCAGCATGAAATAAAAGGCAAGTGTGGGTCCTAAGTATGCATCTTCAGAAAAAAAATTATCAAACATACCCAGTAATTCCTGTTTATTCACACTAATTACACAGATTAAACAATAATATTTTAAACGGTAGGGGTTGGATTTTCCATTGGCTTTTCCACATGTTAAAGTTAAGCATCTATTTAAAATTAGTTATGTGGGCTGCCTGTCTAATCAGTTAATATGTAGGACTTTGATATGATATCTGTAATATGAGTAATAATAGCATTGTGTTAATCTGTCAAGTACCCACAAGATGTGTTTGAACTATGATAGTAACTACCATATTAATAAAATAAAATACAGTAAACAGACAGTAGTGAGGAAAGGTTTGTGGTGTGAATATTTTCTAAAGAAATTACTTCCCCCCATATGCAGGTTCAAAATATGTAAATAACAGAGAAGAGTTCTGAATGTGCCACATATGCCTTTAGCAATGACCACAGCATCTTGCTTTGTTAAATGGTATGTGGAATAGGACAATTTTTGTCTTAACCAGTTAAAAGTTCTTTCAGGCTCTGAATAAGCAATATGTTTAAGAGCTTCTTGTACATTCTTAAAGTTCTTGGAGTACACTGTGTTCTGCAGAGTTAGATGTCACTGAAAGGAGAGGAACTGAAATTTTGACTGTGCTAACTGTTTGGAAGTCCACAGTTCTTGGAGGTACTCTTCATAGTGTTGTAAACTTGGAGCCGAAGGGACTTGTGCAGTAAACCTGCCTCAGTCTGGCCTTACAGAGATGACAGAAACTCTCCCAGCAAACATCAAAGTCAACCTATCTCTGTGAGATAGATTATCTTTTGGAAAGATGTTTAGTCTTGAGGAAAGGCTTTCAGGTGATAAAGAAATTGTTACTTTCCTATCTAAGCCATACCAAAGGATGAATACCACTGGGACTTTCTAAAAAGCAACACTTTATTTTGGATTTGCTTGGCTGAGATCTCCTGGTACACAGGCTTAGGAGTTCTTTGCAAAACTTTGCAAATTTGAGTGGAAATAAAAGAATTATGTTTCTGTTCAGAAAATGCTGATATTGGCTCTATCTAGACTGTGAAGGCAGCACTTTCTGCACTTAGGCCATGTTCCAAATGCAAATAGAAAAGGAAAGTTGGGTGCATAGCCAAAGAGAAAACTACAGTGTGTCTGAATACGTCCTCCAGACTGGATCAATCAAAACTAAGACTACTGGACACACTGCAAAGCATGCTTATCCTGTGGAATGGTTGCAATCAATAAATCCTAAGCCTTGTATTTAGTAGTCACCAGGGAGGAACAGCTTAAGAAGGCTAATTTGTTCCTTCATGGAATATTAGAGTTGCATGATGAAAAAAGCCACTGGGTTGTTTACTTCTGCAAGCTATCAGCTTTGTTTCAGTCAAAATTCTGATGCCTTTGTTTCTGTGATTGAAGTGTTCCAGCTTATATATACTGTGTACCTCCCAAACCTAGTTTTGAAACAGAACTGACGTCCGCTTTTATTCAGTATCTCTTCTGTTATCTAGACTGTAAACAAAAACTTCTTTAAAGCCTCTGTAGATTCAGCTGTAAGTCCTCCAGCTATATCTGCCTGGGGAAGATTTTAGTACGTCATTGTAATTTTAAGTGGTTTGATACCCATCTAATTTCAAGACACACTTAGTCTTTTTAATAGATTCTGCAATTTTCTAATCATGATATATCATGAAAAAAGATTTTCTGGAAAAGAAGATACAGATTAAATGTTTTACCAGAGGGAATACAGCTTTAAGATATAGCTTTTGCCTGAAGACTGGAAGAAGAGAGACATAAATCAAGATGTCTAGAATACTAAACAGGGTCTGTCTCCATAGAGTCTCTTACATCCTCATTTAGTTTTCTATGAATGTTTCAAACTATGTTCAGAAGTAGTACCCAGTCCAGAAAAGGTACATACTCTTCAGGTTTTCTGAAAATCAGACTTTTACTTCAGTGCAAGGAAAAAGAACGTAACAACTTAACTTAAATATTGGAGAGTCTTTTGTTTGGTTGGTTTTGATAATCATGGTGTATTTTTTCTTATTCTGAGGCAATTTTAATACTCCAAGCCTGAGCGTCCAACACCTCATGTGGCCTGAAATTTGAATTCTATGCTGTAGACCAGACAGCTCCTGGGGATGTTAGTGGTCTAAAACATTCTCCTTTTTGTCTGTTAATAGTCAATTAAAAGCTTATTCAAAAAAAAAAAAAAAAGGAGCTGCTTTGGAAAGAAAGTACAGAAAAAACAGTGGTTTTAGTTGCCAATAACTTTCAGGACAAACCTACAGTTGTTTTATTCTATATTCTTCTTTCTTGTTGGAAAAACAAACAGAAAAATGATTACCAGGTTCCCTTTGTCTTTCAGCAGGGCTCACCCTTCCCCAGGAATGTCACATGGCTACTCTATGAATTTCATTTCTTTCTGATCTTGTGCTCCAAAAACACAAGATTGGCCAGGATGTTTTTTATAAATCCTGTTGACCAACGTTATTTACTTTCCATACCTGTGCATTTTTCTAGGGGCAAATCAGTTTGGATAGTAGATACAGGCATATATTGATTTTCCTGCAAGTGGCTTATTCATTTTATGGGAGTAAATCTCAAGTGTAATATTTGATAGTTGAGGTAACAACACTAATACAATTTATAGATGAAATGTGTTAATCTTGAGCAAAATATAGCCATGGACAACACATGGGTGGTTGGATTTCAATAGTTAAAAAGAAGAGCTCATTCTATTTGAATATGGCCAGGACACAGGGACTATTGCTTTATGTCTGTGAGCAGAACTATCTGGAAAATTAAATGCCTCTAAATATTCATGGCCTCAGTTTAATATTGCATCAGAGGATGGCAGACAGTTGTTGATTTACCTAGCCAGAAATACTACAGATATTGCCAAGGTTAAAACAAATTTAGTTCTTATTAATTTACTAAGTAAAAAGTATGTGACTTTGATGCTAATGCAGTGCAATAAAAATGAAATCTGTGACAGTTTCCTACTGACAAATGGAATACTCTGCAAAATAGTACAGAAGAAATAACCAGGGTAAAAAAAAAAATCAGTTTTTTAACTTTAAGAAAAATACATTGACCTTGTTGAGTCTTTGTAACAATTAAATAATGTATGAAATACTTATAGTGTGCAGACAGAATATACACAATGTGTTTCTCTGTTATTTGCAGTAATATTGTCCTCAAAGTGGTTAGAAAACCTACCAAGCATGGATATGCTAGCTAAAAGAAGGGAAAGACTGTACATATGAGAGAATTGGATTAGAAATAGTACACAATTCTTTTACTTCTTTCTTATTTTTTACTGCCCGACTCCCTAGATACCCAAACAAGCCAATGAAATAAGTTTTCAGGGTCATTAAAAGGACTGTAAAGTCTCACTAAAATAAGGAGATAAATAAAGAAACCACTGTGTCTAAAATTTGCTGAGATCCTTTTTAATGTAGTCATAGAAGTCTCTCTTTATAAGTAACATATTGTTAGTTAAAAGTTTTGTCTATATCTTGGGTAGGACTAGGAGCAATCAAACAAGGTGAAGTCAGGAGGAAATGGCTTGGGGGTTTCAGGAAAGGTGAGTTCCAGGTAGAGGACTGTATTGGATGCATTGAAACATCAAGCTCATAGAATGAGGCAGAAATAAGTAGGAGTTACCTGATAGGTGTATATGTGGCCCCACACAGAGGTGGACTTGGAAAGCCGGAGTAATCATCTGGAAAGATGATTAACAAACAAGCAACCTGACAGCAACAGGAAAAAAATTGCATCCAGTGAGCAGAGCAAGTCAAGACTAGGGCCCTGATCCGGCAATATTATGTGCATGTTTAACTATACCCTTGGGACTTGTTGGATTTATAGGAAGTACTCACATAAATAAGGTGAACCGTCTGCGGAATTGAGGCAAAGGGCCAAAGCATCTGTCCTCAATCTTATAATAGAGTGATGCAAAATAAATTACCTGAAAAATAATGGAACCTTTAATTCCAGTACTCTGAGCCTTTAATTCCTCAGTGTGTTATATGTGGATTCATTACAGTGTATGCACCAAGTCTACTTAAACAGTTAATACAGCATGTAAAATAAACTTTTCTGATGTAGGAAATACATTCTCATCTAAGTGAAAACTGAACTCATTTTATTTCATAATCTGGTTTATATCTTCCACATGACCCAAGTGATTAAGGCCAAGTGGAATATATTTTTGGGTAATACTTGCTGTAATAGTCATGGGTTTAGTTTGTAAACCTGAAATGTCATTACTAATGAGGAAAAAGGATTTTGTTTCTAAACAGAAATTCTGCTTTTGAATTAAGGTTGAAGAAGCTGTGTAATAATTTTAGCATGATGATAATAGCTAGTCTTGATTTCTCTTGTTGGTATATAGTGTTTCATGCAGAAAACAATGGGGATCTTATCTATGGCCAACAAAGATGATGTAGTTTATTATATTTTATTAGCATAGAGATAATATCAAGTATCAGCTGCAAATCTACTTGAACATCAAGCCTGGAACAAAATTGAAGGGAGGATATGGGTGAGAAACCTATAGCCAACTTTTGACTAATTATTTAGGAAGGGTTCAAAACATGCTTCCTGGAAAAAAAGCAAACATTGAATGCTAGACAGGTATCTCAGTTATATTCATGCATACTGTGACTGATTTTTTCAATGAAACTGAGAACTAAAGAAGTCAAAACCATGACCAGAAAAAATGACATTTCTTTTCCTGGTACAGCAGTTGTAAAAGGGGCGTGAGCTGCCTAGCCATCTTCAAGAGGGTTAAACTCCAAAGTTTAGGAGTTTAGGATGATTCCAGTGTATATGCTGTTTCATTGTTGTTGAATACAATGGAAAATTCTGGTCCAGAGAGCAAATGGGATATAATAAGCTAAGCTTGCTAGCATTTGTTTATAGTAAATCATCCCTTTTAAATGGAATTTGACAGTGTTGTTCAGAATGTTGTGTTCAATGTCCAAGTTTAAACCCCTTCAATAGTGTCAGATATAAAAGTATGTGCATCTCACTTATCTTTACTCTTTGTAGTCTCTGGACCTTGGAGGCTTCCATTTTATACTGGCTTCTTTATTTTTATTACTTTTTTAGTGTATATTAGGCTAGAATTATTGCTTTTTTACTCCTTCACCTTGGACCTTTGCAATCCTTACAGTCCTTTAAAATTATATTTCCATTTTCATCAGGTGCTGGCTCTTGTTCATACTCTGGCATTATAGTTATTCAGGGATGTGCACTGTAAGCCAGTTTAATAGTTTGGTGCCACAGCCTGTTATTCAGAGCTTGCAAGGACGTGAACTACTGATAGTTAATATGTGCTCTTCTGCTAAATGGTGAGAAAATTGACGCTTTACATTTCTCTTCTTAATTTTTCCTGAATTCCAAAGGCTCTGCTTTATGTCCTGGGTTAATAACCCTTCAAAATTTTAATTTAGAAATCATCTGGGCATTTGGATAGAAATGTGGTATAATTCATTCTGAACAGGCATGTCTCACGCAGTGGAATACCTACCCTAGAAGCATCCTGTGTGTCTATCTGGTCCCACAAGTGAGAAGGTGACATTGGTCAGTACAGAGGAAGGAGGGGGAGATAGTCATGCACATGGAGACTCCCATGAAGATATTTTTGAGATCTTAAGGCACATTAGGTAAAATTTTAGCTTTGTGAAGATGGAAAGTGGAAAAAACTCTCTGTGGCTTAGCCTAAATTTGACCAGTGCAGTGTGTGAACCCCGGCCAGCAGCTGAGTCCCACCAAGCCCCTTGCTCGCTCTGCCCTGGTGGGATGGGAAAGAGAGTTAGAAAGGTAAAAGTGAGAAGGCTCCTGGGTTCAGATAAGGACAGTTTAATAGGTAAAGCAAAAGCTGCATGTACAAACAGCCAAAATAAGGAATTCATTCACTACTTCCCATCAACAGGCAGATGTTCACCCATCCTCTGGAAATGAGAGCTCCATCGAGTGTAACAGTTACTTGTGAAGATAAATGCCATCCCTCTGATCATCCTCTACTCTTTCTTCACCCAACTTTTATTGCTGAGCATGGCATCATATGGTGTGGAATATCCCTTTGGTCAGTTTGGGTCAGCTGTCCTGGCTGTGTCCTCTCCTGTCTTTTTGTGTACCCCCAGTCCTTACCGGTGGGGCAGGGTGAGAAAAGGCCTTGACTCTGTGTGAGCACTGCTCAGCAGTAGCTAAAACAGCTAACACTGCTTGGATCTCCAATCCACAATATAGCACTAAATGAACTACTGTGAAGAACATTAACTCTGCCCCAGCCAAAACCAGTAAAATTTGTCGTTAGAAGACTTAACATGAATTTTACAGTAATTAGATGGAGCATGTTGCCATGGTGTTTGATTGATAGACTCTCAACCATTTACTTTTCTTATGTCAGTCTTGTATGGCAGGAAACACCGTTTTCCTTATTTAGCACACTAAGAACAGAAACACCAATTAAAGTTCACTCTAACACAAGATTCGTAGCTAGTTTTGGGCAACTCACCTGTGTTTTGCAAGGCACATTCGTGGGGATCAGAAGAAGGATGCTGACTTTACTGCAGCATTCTGCCCAAGCTCATGGGCAGACTTGAACTAGTTCCTTCCGAGTTAGGTTCTGATATGTAAACAAATCTGAGGTTTTTGACCAATGTCATTCACCAAGTGTCTGGGAAATCAAAAATTACATCTAGATCCTGTCAAACTTCTCACTTATGACTGAGAAAAATAACACCAAGTTTCTTATTTGAGTATTTCACAAATTAGATGTCATGTCTTTTTTTCCCCCACCTCTACCTGAGGCTAAGAGGAAAAGAGGGTCTTATCACAGTTAAAGGTAGTAGGCTTTTAATTTCATGGTATGAAAAAGTATCTTTATGAGATATTCTTTTATCAGATTCTGGGCATCTCTGATAGACCCTGAAAATTAACATCTGAATTCCCTTAAACTTCACTACTACTGCCAAGCAGTTTAAAAACATTGTTGATACAGAAGCTTATTAATTACTAGTATAGTCTTTGTAATTGCCTAGTCTAGAAATTGATGAACAAAGTCATTTCAGAAAGCAATCAATTTGAAATCTAATTTGTTGGCGAAATGAACCATATAAACAAAATGCCACTTGCAGTTTGACTAAAATGAGATGTGCTTAACGAGCCTATCATCATCTGTGATATTCATCATGATGGGTCACAGTTACATAAAATGTTATAAATCTGAACCAATGCACATAAAGCTGAAATATAATATCGCATTCTGTAAAAAATAAAACATAAAACAGATGGCTGCCCCATGGAAACATCCTTAAATCTCACATGTTCTACTCATTGACTTGTGGGCAGATGAACTGAAACTGAGTATGGGGGGGGGAGAAGCAAATAAAAAAACGCAAGTGTCCTTTCTATATTGTGTTTTACCTTATTATCCATATTGGAAATTGTGACCAGGGAGGAAGAGGTTCTAGGTTGGTGCAACCAAACAGGGTCCCTCTCAGAGTAAAGCAATGAACAACATTTTCTTTGTTGTCTTGCACAGCTTCAGAGCCAAAAAAAATAGATTATTGCGGGCAACACGGTGGAAGCTTGAGGACTTGGCAGAACGTTTTTGGTTTTTTTCCTAATTAGTAGCTATGAATTAGAGTTATGAGTAAAGTTGTAAATAAAAATAATGACATGGCTGGATACTAAAAAGACACTCTAGTGGCTAAGAAGCTGACTTCTCTGACATAATATGAAGTCTAGTTTCTATCTCTTCAGTGCTTAGCTAACCAGACAGCCTGTCTCTTCCCTTCTGACTCATGACCCTATCTTTCTTTGGAATGTCTAAAACAAGAAATCAGCACTTACAGCTTTCTCATTTAATATCAAATGATTGGATATTTTGGCAATTTGTTTTTAGGGAATTATTTATTAAAAGGTATCTGGAAGATGTCTAAGGAAAAAGGGGATTTGCTTAAATATGAAAATGATCTTTTGTAATTAGTGAGGGAACAAAGTCCTCTATACAAGGAAACTTTAAAATTTTGCAAGGAGCACCAGAAGAGGGAAAAAAAAATATTTAAGAAGATGGAAGGAAATAGAGGACTATAAATATATTTGCAATACGTCCATTGTCTTCTCTGGCAGATATTTATATGGGGATGCTTATATACCTATAGATGTATGCTTAAATATGTGTATATGTGTGTTCTGTGTGTTTGTGTGGACATATCCATACATGTATAGAAATGTCATTTCTGCTTACATATGTATGCATGTGTTGAAAGACAAAGGTGAGCTTACTCTGCTGAAGCTCTGTTTTGTAGAAAGACTTGTTCTCCTGATGTACAAATGGTAAATAAAACATACACAATGTCGATGAAACTCAATTACTGGTAAAAAACAAATAAAAAAATTAAAAAGTGTTCAAAAAATTAATATGTTCAAAAAGTAAAAGCAACAATTTTTGAGAGCTTTTTTATCATCCCCCTAATCCCCCTCCCTTTTTTTTCCCCCTTCTTTTTTCTTATTATAGGATGGGGAAGCAAAGGGAATCATCTTAGGTAGGAGACTGGACTGTGATCTCACAACAATATAAATTCATTGGTTTCAGTTCAATTATTCCAGATTGACAACAGTGCAACAGAGAGCAGAATCAATCTCCTAATCACTGAAGTGTTACCTGATGGTTTGTAAGATATGAAGAGTCTATTGATCTCTGCTGCCGGAGGACAGTATCTCACAGTAGTGTGTGTATATAAGTGAGAGAGACAGAATAACGTATTAAAATCAGTAATGCAAAAAAAATACCTGTCCTTTTTCCCAAACAAATGTTTTTCAAGGAGAAAATAAATACCAAAATATAGGGGAAGATATTTTTTTTTGGCTGGAGTTATTCTTTCCTTCTGTCTGCATGGCCGAAAAAGGGGGGCTTTCAGGAACATACTGAGTAATACGTGGATTAGCACAGGAAAGAAGGAACAACTCCTGCCAGATCAGCTCTGGCGAAAAGCTGCAGGAGCGTTGCTATCCTTCCACTGGTACCTGAGCTGGCCAAGGGGTCTTGGAGGTATCTTACCGAACTTGGAGCTCTACAGAATGGGGGCTGCTCTAGTCTGTCCACTTAGAGGAGGATCTGGGACAGGTCCTGGTGTATTTCCCAAGCCCTGGCAGCTGAGACCAAAGAAGATCCTTTCACCCAAGGTAGACCTCAGATTACAAACTGTGTGGGGACCACTGCAGGGAATTTGTAGGTCACCCATTAATACACAAAACCCTGCCGTGTTCTGTCTGTTGGAAGAAAGTATTAGTTTTCTAACATCCAAGGGACGTTGCCAGATTTGTCTGAAGGAAGTGGTGTGATTAGCTTACATCTCTGTTTAATTTGGAGGAGAGTTCTTGAGGAGACAGCTTTGTAAATTGTTTAATTGATTACCTTTTCATAGGAAAACTGAGCTTTGTAAATTTAATGAAATCAATGAACAGCTATAATGATTTTTTTCAAAAATTGTCTTTTCTAAGCAGAAGTAAAGAAATTGCTAAAAATCATTATTCCTTGTTAATATTCCAATAAGAGCTCCACTGACATGTAACACTGTTTGAAATCGACCTCTGCATCTCTTGGCTACTTTATCACCTAGCGCAGTACTGGGAAAAGGTATTCCTTTACTTTGCTTGGGGTTTTGACCTCACATCTTTTGAAATGGGGTCAGAGACCAGAGAGAAATTTGTTTTCCGGAGGAAAAAATATAATAAGAATATAACACTCTGCCTAGTAGGGTTGGAACCAAAAAAGATCCTGCTTGAAAGGCTGATTTAATGTCACCTTGGACAGGAACTTTTAAAAAATGAGTTGACAAAAATAATCTGTCTTTAAAGCTGTGATCCTTCACTATCACATCTCTAAGATCTGTGTGTTTTCTACTGGTATAGTTAGTTTCTCAGTCGCAAATCCTCAAGGAAGCTGGCAGGCAGCTGGAGGCTCAGCTGAAGCCCAACTGTAAATAAGTGCAGTTTTAAATGGTTTGGGCAGCGTTCTCTCTCCTCTTGTGTTCATGGCACACAGTGAACAGCGCTGCTTGGCTGAGCCTGCAAATGCTAAATGAAAAAACCTCAAGACTACTGTATTTCTGTATTTTGTGCTGAAACTAAGAAGATTTAATAATGAGGGTATAGCAGTAGATCAGTGTAGCAGAATGATCGTTTATTTTCCTCAAATGATTCTACTAAGGGAAGACTAAGGGAAGGAATTTCTTGTCTTAAGAGCTGGAACTTAATTAGACTCGTTGCTGTACCTAGCCTTCTTGAGCAAGTTCTCTAATTTTCGAGTAATAAATATGCTGAAATGATTTCTTGCATGGGTTGGTTCATAATTATAACAACTATGGGAATAAACAGTTCTGTTTAATTTATGCTAAGAGAAAGGGCATCAGTGGCAGATAGACAGATATCAGAAATACACCATCACCCTGGCATAGACAATTAATGCTTTTCCTAAAGTACACGAGAGCAATTTATGTGCATTAGTCCATCCTTTCCTAATTTAAAGTTTATGATCCTTGTAATATCAAGATATATGAATTTCAAGGATTATGCATGTCCTTGGGTCAAATTTCTTGATAGTCAATGAAGTGTAGCAATTAATTAAAATAAATAATGCAAGTAGAACTCATGACAAAAGGCTGGGTCAGTAACTGAACAAAATGGACAAGGCTTCTAATCAGCTTATTTAATATGCAGAAATATGAGAACAAGGAATTTACTACAAAGAATTATAGGTCCATCTGGCATGAGAACGAAGAAAGGAAACTCATATTATTACAGTATCCTTCCTTTGGTATTGACAAGGTTATACAACATGTCTGAGAGAATTCTGCTCTTTGACTAGCTCTAGTCAGTCTTTGACTGACTTTAGCATATCATGCATCAAGTAACTGTATAACCTTTGCTTTGTTGCTTCACTGGCTGTGAAGGGACCTTTCACATCTGCTGGCAGTGTGTGATCTGTGTGAGCCCTAGGGTTCGGTTGCCCTAGTTATTTGGATGCCTCAGTGAAATTTATCTCCTTTTTAATGGAGAAGGATTATTAGCCTGTGGTGTCCCAGAAAGAAGGCTGGCTCTAGAGACAAAAGCTCGCTCATTCAGAAGTGCTGCTTGATAGGTGGAGTTTGCAACTAGCACCTGGATTTTGTGGGTTCTAATTCCAGATTATCATAGAATCACAGAATGGTTAGAATTGAAAGGGACCTTAAAGATCATAAAGACCCAACCCTCCTACCATGTGCAGTGGCACTTCCCACTAGACCAGGTTGTTCAAAGCCCCATCCAGCCTGGCCTTGAACACTTCCAGGGATGGGGCACCAACAACTTCTCTGGGCAACCTGTTCCAGTGCCTCACCACCCTCACAGTAAAGAACTTCTTCCTAATATCTAATCTAAATCTTCCTTTTTATCTTTGGACACTAAAATTTGCTAAATCATGATTGTTTCTCTGCTCCTCCCCGTGTAACTTGTTTAGTGGATATGATGTTAAGCCCTGTTCTGATGCTGTGGTATTTATGACAATGAACGTTTGTAGGGAATTTTTTACACTAGGAACATGAAACCTTCTATATTTCATTGAAGAACATCACCGACATGTCGCTAATCCATACAGATAGATGTTATACTTAATGCTTTTAAAGCTGGCAATATCATGTATATGCATAAATGTTTTAAATATAAAGGAAATAAAACTTGGGGGTTCTGTCTAAAGTCTAAAGACATATATTGGCCTTCTGAGACTAATATTCCAGGCCATGTCTGCAAAATAGGAGTCTACTGATCTTGAGTCCTTCTTGAAATCTGATTTTTCACTTGCCAAAGCAGAGCCACTGTTCTGCTTTATTTATGGACTCCAGGGAAGGCCACAAAAATATAACTGGGGAAGGAAAAAAAAAAAAAGAAAAACCTTTCTACTTGTGAGTCTCATTGTTTTTTCCCCCTGTTCAGATGCAAATCAGTGTCAGTATTTGTTCATTGAAAACATAACCAACAAATTATTGTGCTTTGAAATCTTGATTTCAAAGTGAGATCTCTGAGTGTTTTCTGTAAACACACACACATAGATATGATATTTTCTCAATTGCAAAATACGAAACTGAATTCTCAGACAAAGCTGTTCAAATCTATAAGTTTGGTATGAACAAACAAAAAATGTGCTAGCTTTCACGCTTGTGAGGTACACATCTAAGGAAATCTAGCTGTGTTGTCTTCACAGCCAATCCATCTTTTACTCGTTGCTCAAGTGTATTCTTGATCTATGGAATATGTGGAAACCGGATAAATTAATTCCTTTGAGGCTTTTCCACCATTCATTATAATGTAGCACACAAATTCTGTGACTGTTAAGCACCAATATGCTCCCTGAGACAGTATGGTGAGAAAAAAAGCGGTAACTGCTAAGTAGCGTAGTGTATTCCTTGAAATATTTTGTACTTTGGGATCTATTTTGGAAGTTTTAAACCAGCATTTTGAAAGTTTTAAACCAGCATTCAGCATTCTGAAGAGACGTGTTCACATTTTGCACACTTTGTATTCACATTTTGTGTATGCACAAACACATGCCTCTACATCTACACACATATGTATATATATACATATGTATGTCTGTTGATATATAAATTATTTGCTCAAACCCAAAGATTGACTCAGTAGCAAAGCCAAGAAAAGAACTGATGTCTCCTAATTTTAATGGCACTTCTCTCTTCAGTGAGCTACACATAATAACCTCTGGCTTAGCTTCAATTTTTGATATTAAGCAGGCAGCATTGAATAAGATTACTCAGTCTAAATTAGATCTGATTCCCTAACATGTCCTGCCATTAGATACCATTGCATAAATATCCAGTTGCACTTTTACCCACAAAGATGATTCAAAATGTACAGATATTAAACGCTCATGAACATTTCATAATAGAGAGAAGAGAGAATTCATTTATTAAATAATACTGTAGTAAAGAGGTGATTTTTTTTTAACTGGTTCTCTTAACCATTTCTATTCCAAGATATGTCCCTTGCTTGATTTAATCTAAGGCAAAGTATAGATTCAATGTTTTAGCTCATAGATTCTGCTAGCTCTCGATTTTCTTTCAAAATATGTTCCAAGGTTTCTGAAGTGGTTTGGCTGATGTACCTACACTGTTATTTTGAAATCTGTTCTTCACCCCACTGTAATGTCTAAAGCATGCAAGTGAATACATTTACTCTAATAGGCACATTTAGCAGATAATAGGCTTGACATGATGTCCTTAAGTAGAAGATGTTCTGAGTTCGTTATTCAACAACATGACCTCATAAGACACAGTTTAAAAGCGGTATTTTTACCCCAGTTGAGCATGCATTCATAATTTAGCTTGGTTTTGGTACAAATGCTAATGCTAGTCTTTAATAATCTGACATGATAAGAATATTTAGCCACTGAATTGTTCTGCATATGTATTACAGCTAACCCTGAGGTTAGGTAGCTTGGAATTTTTAATAATCCTTCTGGATACTGTTTTATAAATATTAGTTTTAGAAAACTGATTTTCCCAAAGTAAGTATTTTATGACTACGTTCCGTTATCAATCACTTTTCTCTAACATGTAAACAAGCAAAATTTTGCTTTACTCAGTTTATTTTTGAGTTCAGCTTACACATAGAAATTTCTGCCACTTCACTCAATGCCAATAAAGATTTTTATTGAATGCTTTGTCTATCCACATGTCAAATTGAGGAGAAATCCATCAGGATCTGTAGAAGGCTAGGGTGTACTGTAATCAAAGCTTGTTATTTCAGTATTTATCTGAACAGACAGTTGAAATAATCATTTGGTTAAATTCTTCGCCTTTCTTAAATGGGATTTTGTTTTTAAAGATGCCTGGAAATTGTATCCATGTCCTAGGCACACAGTAATTACAGCATGTGTAGAAAACATCTAAATTTGCTTATTCTCAGCTAGCATGAGTGACGATGGCAGTGCAGCTACACAGATATTGAATAATTACCCAAAGGTCATGGGTGGGTTTGTGCAGACTGTTTTGAAGTCTATGCCGCTTTGTTATCACGATACCATTATTGGAGATAACTGGTCATAACCTGTGGCAGCAAAGTAGGGAAGTGTTTGCAGTCACCAGATTTTCTCTCTGTGAGTCTGTAGATGTACATCGAGATCTATCTAGTAGATTGTATCTATTTAATGACAAACAAACAAACAAGCCAGCTTTTTACTGTTTGCTCCTGTTCACAGATAAAGTTGTAAAAAGTGAAATGAACTTTATCTGGGCTTTCTTTTCAATTTCTTTTCATGTCAGTTTAAGCACAGGGTAAATTCTTCCCCTAACAATTGCATTAAAGCAATGGGAAAGCGATGAGAACATAAAGATTCGAAACCAGCATCTACCTAACAGAAAATTGATTATTTTGCCTCATATATGAAGAGGAAGGAACACTAAAGAACTGACTGGAAAAAATGGTGTTTGCAAGGTCAACACAAAGTGTCCAGATTTTCAAATGAATAATGAAGATACATGCCAAGAATGGGCTTGTTCTGTGGTGTAGGGTTTATTTGGAAGTAGGTAGAAGGGCTCATATGGAGAGGTATAAGATGCTGAGTTATGAGATGAGGAATTAAAGGGTTTGTCTCATCACCTTCCTGAACCAAGTCCTCATTCATTTCCAATTTCATACCTTTAAATATAGAAACTATTTTAGAGAGAGAGGTGAACGTGTATTTCACCTTCTGGTTTCCTTTTTTTAATCTTCTATTTATATGGTTTGTATTACTGTAGTATTTCCTAGTTCAAGCACTTTGCTATTATTTTTATGTGGGCCCACTGGTTCTTTTTGTGTTTTAAAGGCTTTTATTTCAGTTACTTTGAATTCCTTCTCTTCCCTTTCCCAAGTTTTACATCAAAGCCTTCCTGAGTAGGTTTGTTTCTTTGTACTTTTTCCTCTCAGTGTTCCTTAATTGTTCTTTGCTTCTCTCTTTCAGCTTAGCTACAATTGTTCATTCCTCATCCACCCACTTACTTACTTTACTTCTCTCCTCATGCTAACAATCGCCCACGTACACGGTTTTATTTCATTCACCATTCTGTCTCTTTCCTGTTTGACTCACTAATTCATGCTTTATTCTGTCTTGCACTTGCAGTTGCTCGTTCACTCCATTTTAGGAATCTGGGGGAAATGCAAAGACAGTAAATGTTAAAAAGGAGGCATAAAGAGCAAGAAGAAAGACATAGGCTTTGAAAAGGGTGGAAGTGAACTGCTGAGAAGCAGGCAGAAATGTGAGAAATTTTTGGGGT
Organism: Thinocorus orbignyianus; assembly: GCA_013400375.1. Taxonomy (NCBI): domain Eukaryota; kingdom Metazoa; phylum Chordata; class Aves; order Ciconiiformes; family Thinocoridae; genus Thinocorus; species Thinocorus orbignyianus. Next base: position 1,084,495 of record VXBW01001549.1, read on the forward strand.
GTCAGGAAGGCAGTTACCATTGGGACATGTTTGGGGGAGCAGACTGTGGAGAGAAAAGTTTTGTAGACTGGATAGATGGAGTGGGAATTTGCTGTTCCAAAGAACTTCAGCCTTCCCTGGGGTGAACTTGATGTGTGAACTCTCTGTGGCTGGGCAAGTTCAAAAGCCTTTATTTTAAAGGTGACGGCTGACTTCTAGCTATTTGCCTCAGAACTTTAAGTGGTTTTAAAAAACTGCCACAAAACTGTCATAACTAACACCAGGACAGCTGCCAGTTTCTGTTCGTCATCCCATTCTTTACAAGTGCATGTTCCCTTGGAGCAGTTCTGAAACATACTAAAATGTATCAAAACAGTGAATGACAATTCTCAAATCCTACTGAAATTTGAATGCCTAGGCTGTAATCATCATCACTAATTGTACCTCAAAACAGAGCCTTCTTCTCATGGAGAAGGGGGCTTGGAAGTTTGCATCTTGCATGTTAGCAAATAATGGCCAAATACACGTAAAACTGAGTCACATCTCATGGAATACACAGAAAAGTGCAGCCAAATACTTTCAAGCAGTGAAAAGTAAACAAATAAAATGGACCCATGTCCTCTAAATGTGTAGAATAAACATCCAAGGAGGATAAAATTAATTTTAAAGGTAACATGCTGTGCAAAATTTCCCTGAGCTGAAGGACGTTAGTATGACTAGTTGATATTTCAAATTTATGAAGTAATCCTACAGCTGACAAAGCATAAATTTATTTTGAACGAGTCTTTGCAAAAACTATGTATATTTATACCCAACATTAAATTCCCAAATGGAAAGCATTGTAGAAAAAAGCGTGACCACGAGATGGCAGAATTCCCATTCAAACCTGAGAAGTTGCTATTAGAACTGCGTATAGAATGAAAATACATTTACCCTGAACTTTGTTTATTTCCGTGGCTATATTATGGCACTTCTGATCCAAATTTCCATTTAATTTTGGAAAACATGGGAATTCATAAGAAAACTGTTTTTATGTTTCAGCTGCCTTGTGTATTTTTTAAGCCATGCTCCACTCCACCACTGGCAATTCTGCCATTTTTCTGACTTATTAACCTGTTGGAAATGCTATTTTAAAACATGATTATATTTCTTGAAAATAATTGGCATAAGCCTATGATGTTTTAGTAGACTGAGAAATGTTTGGAAGACATACATATTCTCTGATATTCACACAAAATATTAATGAAAATATTTCCTATGGATGCTGTCTTGCAGAGAGTTTGATGAGTATTAAAGAACTTCCATGTTCACATGCAGTTAGACCTTTCCTTCTGTACAGTGAAGAATCCAAGATACTTTTCCTTGACATTTTTCAAAACGTCTCTTTTAGAGCATAGGTCATTGAGGTGAGATTTTTAAGAAGGCTCAGTGTTTGCTGACCTCTCTGTCCAGGGAAGCAAGGCTGGGAGTTCTATAGCTTTCTGAGACGGGAATCATAATATTGTGTGTTTCCATTATGATTCACTCCTTTGGTTTATGGAAACATATGGAAATCTCAGTTTTAATTGAAAATAAATTTTTCTAGCCCTGAGGACTATGAGGGAAAACAATTGGAAAACAGGTTGGTAAATGATAAAAATCAAAAATCAAAACAGATCCACATATTTATGATTTTAAAATGTAACTACTTTTAAGGCAGATAATTTTTCTGTAGCCTGATTCATAAGCTTTGCTTCTTTTTTAATGGTATAGCTTAAAGTTGTTATTGATAGTAGTAAGTTTTGCCATTGACATCGAGTGAATTGAGGGCAAGGCTCAAGTATGTTTTTAGAACAGAAATCTTCCTGCCTCATATTTAACTTCAAAAATAACTACAAGTACTAAGGCACTGATTATAGGTGGAAGAAAATGTTTTTGTCTTTTTCTGTGAATACAGGAATCATATTTCCCTTTCCAAGGAGCAAACACTCTCAGTTATGCTGTAAACAATACAGATAAAGTGACTTTGAAAATCTGTTACCTGAACAGTTCTGAAATCGTGGACTTTCATAATTTACACCTAATTTTTATCTTGTGACATCGTGTTGATGCCCAGGGTTTTTTTTTTTTTTTGATTGTGGACAATTATATCGCCATACGGTCCTAACATATATATTTATATTATATAATAATGTAAAAGAATGTTAAGCTCTTTGAACAGTGCATCACTTGTCTCCAGTATCACTGATGCTATGTAAAAACATCTCTAATCTGAGAAAATTCCATGGTTGGTATCTTGATGGTTTTGATGTATACGGAGTACGTGATTATTGCAGAATCCCAATGCATTTTAATAAATCACAGTGAAAACGAGCCAGGTTGATTAGCATAAATGACACACCAACACTTTTATAAAGATAAATTCCCCAGTGTAAACTACTCAAAGTGAATATAATGTCTTTTGATGCACTATAGAATAACCTCTTGTAATTTAACCCCAGCCCAGCAAGTAGGACCTCGTAGCTGCTCACTCATTTTCCTTGTTGGGGTGCGAAAGATAATCAGTAGAGGTGAGAAAACTCACAGGTTGAGACAAAGACAGTTTAATAAGTAAAGCAAAAGCCACACATGCAAGCAAAGCAAAACAAGGAATTAATTCACTGCTTCCTGCGGGCAGGTGGGTGTTCAGCCATCCCCAGGAAAGCCAAGCTCCATCACACAGTAACAGTTATTTAGGAGGACCAGCACCATAACCCCAAACATTCTTCTCTCCCTTCTTCTTCTTTCCCCAACTTTAAACACTGAGCATGACATCACATGCTATAGAATTAGTCACTTGGAGTCAGGTGTCCCAGCTGTGTCCTCTCCCCACATCTTTCATCCTTCCAGCTGCTTGCTGGTGGGGTGGTGTGAGGAGCAGAAAAGGCCTTGATTGCTTAGCCACAATCTAAACCATCAGTGTGCTATCACACTACTCCCATCACAAACCCAAACCATAGCACTACACCAGCTGCTAGCAAAAAGTCTAACTCCATCCCAGCTGAAACCATGATGACAAATTCAACCATGTTAATATTTTTAATGCAGTAGGTTGAATGTTAGGTAAGTGACAATATTTGCTTTAGTCTTTGTCCTTTCCAGGTCATTTTATTTTATGCTTCACACTTGCAAACTTGATGAATCTGGGGAAGATCCAAAAAGGGACGTAGTACCAAGCTCTGCGTTAACACCACCTTCATGGTTCTGACCAGTCATTGGAATCCGATGTATGTACAAGAAAAGAACCCTAACAATACTAAAATCTTAGCTCAGATTTTAAAAACAGACTAGGAGACTACTCAGAACCTCACTAAGCAGGTGTTATCATTTTGTCCTATTAGTTCTGTTTGTGAAAAGGGGTTTTCCATGAGTACTTAGCTAGCAAATCAGTGCCAAGGAGCATGAAATGCTGCTGAGTTCTCTTGTAGCTGCTGCTGACTAATCTATTTTGTACTCATGTTGTAATATCATCATTAGTTTGTCAGTGGTAGTTCCTCTATAGATGCCAGTGTTTGCTAGAGTAGTATCTAAGATACTATGTTTTTTTCATAGTACCAAGAATGCAAAATAAGTTAGTTTTCTCAGACAGATCTCTTAAAAAAGCCCTCAGTGTCTGCATGCAATCAGAACAACAAACTCATTGGGCTGTGACTGATGATTTCATCTTTATCAGTTTTCATGGCTTTTAAAATCTGTATTGCTGGAATATTTTAGGATAGGAATTTCAGTAATTGCTATGTGTTAAGAACCCTCAGTAAACTAGGAATTGAACTGCAACAGGTAAGAAAATGATTTTGCTTACCATTTTATCAAATGTAGTCTTTTTGTGATGGAGGTCTGTTTCTTTAAATCAGAGAAGTATGAAGCTACATTCAGAAGCAACCATAGACACTCACATGTGCATGTGTCTAAGTACATGCATAGGCTACCTTGAAATTGTAGCTTTCCTCGTGGTGCTTCTCATCATTTCCAAGCAAATTAGAAAACAAGAGGAATGTGGTTGTTAGAGGTACACAAGCATCCTTATCATCTTTTATACGGTGAGATTTTAAATTAACCTCTCTCTTTTTCTCTAGGCACTCCACACTGCTAATGGAAAATATGATTAGTCAGAAAAAATGAGCTGCTGTAGAGATGTTCCTTAAGGAACTAGTTAACTCCTAAGGGAACTAATGGTATGGACAACTGCTTTAAAAGAATGTTAATTCTTGATTCAAGTATCTGCCGAAGAAAGTTGTGCTTTATTTCATTTGACATGTGGAAATCAAATGTTTATGAGCCTGAGTAGGTCATTCTTCTTGTTAACCTTGTTTATTTCCTTCTGTTCTCTCAGTGGAAGAAATATCTACATAATGTCTGGGAAAAGTAAAAATATCAGGCAAATTCGGATGACGAATCTTACATAAAACTTCATGATTTAAAACATGATTTTCAAAAGCTGGTCCAGAAGTATAGCTGGAGTTTGAATATGATAACTAAGGTGAATTATGATTCTCTGTGATGGCAGTTGCTGCATTTCTACCTAAGTGTGCAAGGATAAGAGCAAGATTTCAGGAGTTAACTGGTAATAGATGTGAAGATATCTGCATTGCCTCTTTCAAACTGCAGGGAGAATCTACAGGAAGATCAGGGACAAAAGCTTTAGTGTACAAAAGGAGCTATTCCAGAACAGACTAACAGCTTTCTTATGCTATTATTCCTTCTGACAATGGCCGTTACCAGATGCTTTAGAGGAAAGTGCAAGAAACCCTGCGGTGAGCACTTATGAAATATTCTGCCTGTAGAGGAAATTTCTTGTTAATCTCTGCCAGCGATGATTGGTTTATATCCTAGAGCATGATGGCTTGAAGGTTAAGTACAAAATAACTTTAGGACTAGTACAACTCGTACTACTGTAAAAGAAGCTGTTTTTTTCCTCAGATGCTTTATTTTTATAGTGTGATAACAGGCATTGGCCAAATGATGTTAGGCAAATTCCTCAGAATATTTCGGCATTTTGTGTAGAGCCTGGGTAATGAAGGAGATCTGGGATAGAACCAAGACATTAAGTCTATGTTATTTACAAAGAATTGGTGAAAACAGACTTTTTTTTTTTTTTT
>VXBW01001549.1:1089600-1130187 GCA_013400375.1 Thinocorus orbignyianus
TTTTTTTTTTTTTAAAATGACTTTCTTACATTTAGTTGTCAGATGGAATATCTTACCTAATTTTGCTAGAAACTTTATGGAGTCTTTACCCTGTTACGCTCTTTCAGGTGATTCTTAAGGAGGAGAAGTTTTTAAAGCTTCAATAGATGAATTTTTATCAAAAATTTCTGAAATATTAGCTTCTGCACTGAAAATGCTTTCTGCTCTCTGGTCACATTCCCAACTTCTGTGAAATCATTGTTTTACTATTCCCTCTAGTCACAGAATATTCTGCAGGCAAAGATTGAACTTGCTTGGTTTAAAAGAAAGAGAGAAAAGGAAGAAAAATATCTTGAAGCTTTCTTTTCACATCATGAAGGGACATAGAAGGTGTACAACCAAACATCTTTCCCCCCTTTTAAAATATGGTTAAATATAGAAAAAGTGATGCCCTTTTATTTTGGAATCATTCACAGGTGCTTTTTTGTGTGGGGCTGTGTGTGTGACTATATGGTAGAAAAAAAGTAAAGTCTCTAAACAATTTAGACTGCCTAACCTAAACGGGATCACGAGAAGATCTCTTCTAGATCTAGCGGTGCTGAACAGGGATATTCCTGTGCTCAGTTCTCCAAACCTATCTCCTGCCAGCTGGAAGTTGCCATTCCTGCCAGACAAAGGAGCCTGAGAGCTCTGCCTTATCCACTTCAGTTCTCTTTTCAAACTGCCTTCATCAGCTGATTAATACTGCCGTGACTCCGCATGGAGTTCTCATATGACCCGTTCTGCCAACAAGCTGCAGAACTGGCAGCCTCTTGGGAAGAGGCAGGAAGAAACTCACAGGGTTGTTAATATCCTCAATTGTCACTGCTCTTTGCTTAGATGGACATTTGACTGCAGCCTACAAATGAGCTCTGTGTGGGCACTCTGCTATAATGTTGCTATGATTGTACTTGTGCTTTTGTGCACTGCTTGTGAACTTTTTTCTCCTTGCTAGCCTGGCTGTCTCAGTCTTGCTGGATATCTTGAATTAAGCGACTCTTGTGTAGGTCAGGTTGGTTCTGCATATCCTCAGGGTAGGTATCAGCCTAAAAATTGCCCTGTGTGCCAAAGGAGAAAAAGAGGGAAGAGAAACAGCTGATGAACCAACGGATCCAAAATCATTCATGATTGCAAAATAATCAAAATTACAGGCTAAAAATTACATTCTTCCTAGTCATGCCAGGCTTCCTCTTGAGGTGACATAGCCATATACAAGAGCTAGAGCAGGAAGCAGAAAGTCTTCTCTATTTTAAGTTATGGAGATTTTTTTTTGTATACACATAATAAGTTCAAATGCAACCCAAAATTGATAAAAAATACTACTTACATGTGCTTAAAATTGAATTTAATTACATGTGGAGGAATTGCTAATGTGTTAAACAATAAAATAAAGAAATAAAAGTAAGTAAATAAACTTTAGAAGAAATTTGAGGTCTAATTCAACATTTTCTTTCAAAGTGATATAAACCTTGAAATGACATTCTAATATTTTTTTTTTTTCTTTAGAATTTAGGTGCTATGTGTTCTATAACGAAAAAGTGTAGGGAACACAGAATAAATTAGTATCATTGGAGGTATGCTGGCTACTACCTGCTAAAGCTCTGCTCTCAGTTTTATTTTGATAACATGAGGCCAATTAAAATGGGACTTATGTATTTTTCCTAATGATGGCAATGAACATAACTAGACCAGAACATTTACGGTATTTGCATCTTTCTTTAATGGTTAGGGAAAATCATCACAAACAGTGAGTAGAGCTAAATTAATGACTACATAGTTCCTGGCTGCCAACAGACCTTTTCAACTTGATCCCAAAAATGATTTGCTATCATACTCAGGTGAAGATGGATTTAATTTCCAAGTGGTTTTTGAGTTTCAGCAGGACAAAGTTAGTACCTCCTGGTAGGAGGAACTTGTCTAACATACAGCATGACTCAGACTTCCTTTCTGAACTTTATTGCTGTCATAGAGGTGCTCTGAACCCAGTTCTGTTTACTCAAGATCAGGAAGGCTTTCACTGTGTCACTGCTCCCTGCTGTTCATTTGTCCTCACATAGATGTGACTCAACTGGAGATTGATATCAACTATTTTTCAGTTGTACTTTTCCCTGCTGTCATTATGCTGTTTGGTTTTAAAGGACATGAAGTGCTTTTTAGAGACACCACTTTCTGGAGATGACGCATCAAAGCTGTGGTTTCTTATATATTCACACACATAAACAAACTGGCAAACATAAATTCTGCAAACTGGTATCTCTGTGTTGGACTCTGCCCTTGGCAATCTGTCAGTACAGGTTGTGACTGTTCTAGTAGAGAGTTGCAAGGTTTTCTTTGCATTTACCACTACAATTAGAAACTAATAGCAAAGACGGCAGTGAGTTTCACTCGCATGTCTCTTATACGCATGAAATTCCATTGCTTAAAATTCAGTTGCTTTGGAGGGATATGGGCTCCCCGTTGTTTGTTCTTATTTCCTACACTTAATAGCAGAGTCTTGAAATTAAGAATGCACCCAGAAATGCCTCTTTCAACCCCAATACCTGAAGTCCAGAAAAGTCAAGAATTGAGATAGATAACCCTTTATTTCTAGAATGGATAGAAGCAATTGAACAAATAAAAAGCATCCAGGACTGTAGATAAATTAAAAAATAGTCTTAGCAACTTAAAGTGGTACCAGAAACAGTTTTCAGATGGGCATAGATAACAGAGCAGAGCTGCAATGTGCTCTTTGTGTGTGTTACTAAATAAGCAAAGTCTGCAAAGTCACTGTGTGCTGTAGCATAGACTGGACTTCCTGAAATCATTCACTTGAGAACAAACCAGGTAAGCAATCTGAGTTTTATTTCCAGTCAGTGCCTCAGTGCTGCTTGGAACAGTAGCTTCCTTCAAATGTCCCACATTGTCAGGTTTGTATTGATTTAAGGCCTCTGGTGTGCTACTCGAGCAAGACTTTATAATATCCTTCTGGGAAGAACAAGGCTCAAAACATCTGGGTAACAACACCTTTATTAATCACATGAACAAATATAAAAGAAGGAATTTTAGCATGTATTATCAGGCAAGTGATGGTGTGTTACATCCTCTCTACATGCAATGTGAATTATTCCAAATTTCTATTAACTGAGTACTGGTGTATTCAGTGCTATGTAACACTACTCTGGTATAACATAGCTTTGGTCTAACATCTGAGAAAAACCTTAAGTATCATACTCTTTCATGATGTTTGTTGCTAAACAAGTACTTAGAAAATGTTTTGAAATTCACTCCAAAAGTGATCTTTTGTGGAACGTATGTGAATTAACTATGCAATTCATTAACTGTGACCTCTCTTGTGAAATCGATGGAAGCCCAACAATACCAGGTGACATTAACTGCTTTTATAAAGGCCAGTCATAGAACTTTATAGCTTTCTTTTTTTTCAATGCAAAAATGACAATTCATTGAGCTCAAAGAAGAAATACTTAATAAGGCTGAACTGTTTACTGTCAGCTCAGAAAGCACATGAATACAGCATTCCTAAAAGTTCTTCAGCAGTCGTCTACTCCCTCAGAGTAGCTGAGTTATATTTGAACTTTAATTTATCAGCTGGAGTTCCCAGCCTGATGGAAACCGCTTTGTTGTAAAACAAGGAGTTGGTGTCCAGAGATGCACCCAGAAACAGATTGAAGAAAAATGCAGGTTACAGGGGCAATAACCCCTGTTTGGTACAGTTTGCTAGATAAAGCTGTCTTGAGGCTTCCACAAATGATAATAGTGTTTCCTACAAATTAGGATAGACGTTTCATTTGGGTTAAGGGCTGCTTCACTGGGCTTCTATAGGAAAAATATGTTTTCAGTAACTTTGCTTCTTATCAAGTGATTATCTCAAAGATCAAAGGCAAACCCCCTGTGAAACAAAGTGATGAGCATAAATATAAGAACATGTAGAAAGATTTAATTAGATCAGGTTTCTGGCAGTGGCCAGTAGCTAAAGCTTTGGGAGAGAAGAGCAGAACAGGGAGAGTAGAAAGTAAAACTTTTCCTGCTTCTAACCTCTGTCAAACCATAGCTCAGGGACTTTGTGAGCGGGGAAACTTTTTTTGTGTGTGTGTTATATAATAGCCTTTGATTAATTTTTTTTTCCATAAGTTTTTCTAATTGCTTGTTAAGCCCACCTAAGCTTTTGACATCTCCAACATCCTGTAGTTACGAGTTCTGCAGTTTAATTACGTGCTTTGTGAGAAGTGTTTCCTTTTGTTTGCTTTAAGCCTGCCACTTGATAACTAAGTCTCCTAAGTTCCTTCATGGTGGGAACCAGGGAACAGTTCTCTGTGTACTTTCTTTATTCCAGTCACTATTTTATGGGATTTCATCATATTAATCTCCTGGGACTTTCTTTTCCACCTAGTCTCTTTTCATCTCTCCTCGTTAAATAACAACTTTTTATCATCCCAGATACACTTTTCTCTAACTTCTCCAGTTCTCCAGAGTCCGTTTTTAGATGTGAGGAAGTAGAATGGCATTCAGTATTCAACAAGATTTATTCTGTATTCCTTTTCCAACTTTCCATCTATATCTACCATTCTGCTGCTTTCATGACTTCTCATGAGTATTGTGCTGAAGCTTGTATAGATGTGTTTGTAAAGACTCCCAAAACTCTTTTTTGAGTGGATGTAGCTAATTTTAACTCATCATAGTAATTTTGTATTAACGGGTGTTGATATTCGTCAGATATTTTCTTGTCCAGACACGCATTATTATGATAACCTTCTGCAGCCTGTTGCAGCTGGCCTTTGTTTTCATAACCCTAAATAATTTAGCATTGTCAGCAAAATTTAGCATCTCTTCATAAAGTCTGAATAAAAGAAACATCCATATCCTTGTTGGGCTTTTCTGGAAAATTCCCTTCACAGAAGAAATCTTTTTAAACTACTACTCTTTATTTCTTATCCCTTAACAAATCAAGAATCTTAGGGAATACTTCTCTGATTATTCCAAGTAACTTAGTGTCTATAAGATCCTTTGGTGGAGAACAGCTTTTTGAAAATTCAAGTACATCATGTCAGCCACCTCCCCCATACTACTACACTCTTGATCTTTTCAAAAAGCTTCAACAGGTTTGTGAGGCACAATTGCACTCTACAAAAGCTGAATTTAACTTTTCTCATTATATCATATTTATCTGTACATCTACCAATTTCTAAAATCTAGTTTCCAGTGCTTTTTTTTTCCTGTTAAAGAATTCAGATTTACTCACGAATATGTTCTTCTTCCAGCTGAAACCTGCCAGTAGAACTGGCTTACTTTTGTTGTCATTGATCCTCTCAGCATTGAGATCACTTTCAGTACTATTAATCATTTGGCAATTTCATATTTGACTTTCTTTGACGCGTAGGTGAATATCATGTCATTGCAGTGATTTTTTACTATTCACTTTATTGATTTGTTCTAAGAATTTTTTGGCTGAGAGTCCAATTGCAGACAATTTCTACGATTCTTCCTCTCTGAAAAAGGTTCCTATGTGGAAACCAGTCTAATCTCATCTTTAGAGAACATGAATATGAAGAATTAATTTAAGTGTTCAGCTTATGGCCTTGTCTTCTTTTATAGCTCCTCACTCATGTATCGGTGCTACAGAGTGTTTGGCAGACTGCCTGCTTTTGATGCTGAAAAGAATTTATTATTAGTTTTTATATCTTTATAAAAAGTTCCTTAGCATCTTTTTTTAGTAGTTTTTTGTGGTTTTATGTTTCATTTCCTAGACCCATTTTTTCTATTTTTTTCTGTTTTCTATGTTCACACAAAAATTTCAGTTTCTGAGAGCTTCATACCAGAAACAATTTGATAAAATTCTTTTTTAAACCTTCTCCACAACTTTTCTTTTTTTTTTGTTTTGTTTTTGTTAATGATATCTTCTGTTGTTTGTATGAATAAAGTATTTGAATAATTTTATTTTGTCATGACAAAAAGGAGAGCAACATGTGTGATAGTGAACTGTATTGCAAGTGTACCCATGGTGTACATAGTTGTATTGACAGCCCTTAACTTCACTTAATCTGACTTTTAGTTTTGTTCTGCTGCTGCTGGAACTATGTGGTGTTATTTCTGCATTTTCTCCAAATCTTCGGAGGCACAAAATTAAGATCTGAAGTATGATGCTACAACTGTTGTTTTGGGAAACCTAAGAACACAGCTTTATAATAATTGTTGTAATCATACCAAAAGCTAGATTTAATTTTGTAAGAAAAGTACTTCCAAGTAGTCATACTTAACCAGGTGTCAAATGAAGGTTCTTCGGTTTAGGGTGCTGTTTTAATAGAATGAATTCAAATCTAGCATATGATTTTAGTAGTTTAAATATCTGTTTATGTTTTCATAATTTGTATGATTTAAATGTTTTGGACACCTATTATTGCTCTGTATTCTATTTCCTTGTTCTGTAAACCATCTATAAGAGAGTTTATTATTAACATAAAAAATTCAACACATCTGTACACAGAGGAACTAAGTGTTCTAATGGAATATTGCCAACCTTAGTGTATTCCAGTATACCTAGGACGTCAAGGAGCAAAACGTGCTTTATGTTTGTAATGATGTACTTGTGAAATCTATATTTCCTGGTTTTGACAAAGATAGAATTGGTCTTTTTCTTTAGATTTTTTTCCTCTTCTTTTTTATTTTCCCCAGAATGATTTGGTTGTTTTTCAAGGACCCATGCAGTTAGTAAATGTGACAGACTTTCTCTTTCTTATGCTGATTTAATTTCTCTCCTGGAGAAAAACATTTTAAACAATTCAGGACTTTGACTTAAAGCTTTGTTGTTGCTCATCTATTAGGTTTTATTCCTGCTATCTCTGGTAATGTGAAATAGAGAAGACTTTGCCACTGCCATAGTGATGAATATCTTCAAAATATTCTGCTTCTTTTCCAATTAATTACGTAAATGAACATATTTACTTAAATTGAGATGTTCTTCCCCTGGTGTTCAATCTGCCTCTCAGTACCATCACAGCCACCTTGCTTAGCCACAGATGAACATTTTCCAACAATCATTAATAACTGCAGAGACATTTCCATTTTTTTGTTTCTTATTGGAAACTTCCCACAGACAAAGTCCGTCACATCTGGACACTTTCTACCTCTTGGAGGTGAATCCTCCTCCACCCCCCACTTTTCAGGTATTAAAGCCACCACTCGTTTTCACTATTGCTGTGATGATTTAAATGTTTAGCATTCTCTGTGCCAATACCCAGAGGGGTGCAGTCACTGTACCAAGATATACGCAGAAAATCAGTCTGCAAAACTTGCTATTACTATTGACTAGGACAAAGGCAATTATTCATGTTGTATTTTAGTAGCATAACTCAGAAAAATAGCAGAATTTGTTTGATGAAAACATCCTTTGTTGGAATTTCAATGGGCAGCTATTTTCAATTTACAGAACTAAATAAAATTGAACATGTGGAGAATTTATTGGTGCATCCAATGGTGAACATATAGCTTGATACTTAAGTTCCAGAGTGCTGTCTGGTTATGGTAGAAATTTGTTCCATCTTTACCAGCTCCCTGCTTTCCTCCCAGCAGTGTGTTGCAAGCAAGTGTGGGTTTGAAGGACAATAGATTGAGAGATTTGCTGAGTAAGTGGTAGGCATGGAGCAATGAAAAAAGGGAGGTGCAATTTCCGTTTTGTTCTCAGGGTGCTCCTGTGCCGTAGACCGGTACCAACAGGGCTATTACTACAGGCTGAATGAGAATTTCTTCACTATCAGGGTGTCTACTAGCAGTGTGGTAACTGTACTATGCAAAGTATTACCTGTTTTGTATATCCAAATTATTTCAATTTACATGCTTGTTTCTTCCTTTTTTGTTCCTCACTATCTGCATATGTGAATAGAATTTCAATAGAGTTTCAGTTTCCTGCCTGCCTGTTCTTAAATTTACAATCAGTATCTGCCATTTTACAGCAAAATAGCTTCTATTCAGATAAGGGAACACCAATTTTTTTAATTTGATATTTATTTATTTATTTATTTATTGGCTCAAAAGATGAAGGAGAATTTACAAGGGGAGGTGCTGTTTCCTTCTGGTTCTCTTTCCACTCACTATAAAAACATGAGAAGATGTCTTTAGTCTTCTTACCCAAATATCTTGGAGAATTTGGAAAACAAATGGATTTTGAGCTTAAATGCAGATTATAATGCAACTACAACTTTATTAATTATGAGCCACTTCGGATGTATTTCAGGTCCATTCCACTTTATAGGTAGATTAGGTAAACTGGAAATGTTACTTCATTCCTGAACAGAAATATATATGGTGATGGTTAAAACAAACAGCTAATGCAACAACATTTTATTTAGAGTGTACCATACATTTCTGACAAGAATTTGAAGCATCTGTATCCGTCATTGTATTATCATACCTTTATCATCACAGTTACGGGGCCTAGCGTCATTTAGTTCAGTTAAAAGAAAGAAGTGAGGAGTTTGTGGGTAAACAGAAATATTTTATTTTCTATATTTAAAAATAATAAACTTTCATAAACACAGTCCAGAGGAGCTCAGCATTGCTATTGACCTGGCAGTAATGCGGCTCTACTCAGGTTGTTTGATCCAAACTCTTGCCTGTGCTGAAGAGCGACCTAGACTTATTTTTCTAGGCCTTAAAACCCTAGCTTTGAAGCTGAGTTCCTTGAGTCTGTTTTCTTTTCTTTACAACTTATCAACTCCCCTGCAACTTTTCCTTAATGGGAGGATTGTTTTCTTGGATTGTTTTCTTTCTTGGAGAAGATAGAGAGCTAAAAAAGAAAGAATAAAGGAAGGAATGTTTGGTGTCTCCTGATAGAAAACTGCCGTGTATTTCTCATCACCACATCACATTTACCCCCGATCTTTACACGTCATTGGACATTCTGTAAAATAAGATGTATTTCAATGAGGATTTATCTGAAAATCTGAAGTGGCTAACAAAACAGGATTTTCCAGCAGGGCTTCGGTTAAGATCTTCAGTGTCATTAAAATTTATTTATTTATTTATTTATTGTTCCTGTGTGGCCTTTCTGAAGTAACCTTTCCTCCAGACTGCCAAAAGTTTATCATATTCCAGTGTCTCCTCCTGGCATTCCTTCTTGTGTTGCTTTCTTGGGAGTTTGGAAAAACCTTTTTCATACCATTGTGTTCCTACTTCACTTGTCTCGTTAGTAAGTATTTGAAGAAAATTCTTATTGGAAAATTGCTAGTTTATATGTAATTTATTGTAATACCAGACCTAATGTTGCCTCCTTTTGATATTCATTTCCATATAGTATTCAGATTCTCTGATAACACTGCAAACGTGTTCTGACAAAGAATCATGGTAGGCATGTTCTCTTCCAGCCTTGTTAGGAGTTTGTGTATGTAGGGTTGGAGTCAACTCCCTGTTTCTGGGGAAACAAGTTGAGATAGCCAGAGTGTGAACGTTATTACATCAGTTTCCAATTCCTTCAGAACCTCCCTTCTGGCTCCTGCAAGTTTTCTGGCAACCCTGAATCTTGCCTCACTGCTAGAATTTGACTTAACAATTTGTCTTGCTGCTTTTTAAGGTTGGTCCTCCAGAAAACTGATATGTTCAAGAAGACCTTTCTGCTACTTTGCACAGAGAGCTGACAAAGTGGAGAAAAGGTCCATAGCTGTTTAAGATCTGTGTAGAAGGTCTTGAGGGCAATGAGTCGCTCCTTCAAATTTTATGTGGCTTTAGATCTTCACAGATGAAAGCAGGAGTGCTAGAGCACAAACAAGGAGGGGGCCTGTATGCAATTCTGAGCTATGCAATGACCAGTCACGCCTGACAGATCTGGGCCAGTGCGTTAACAAATATTTCTCCAGGGTGCTAGTTCTTGGTATACAGAACTCATAAATAATTGGTCAAAAAATGGTATGACTATTGTAATTCAGTTCTTTACCTAATGAATCAAGAATAAGATCTGAGGGATTCTAGTGAAGATTACCACCATAGATTATTTTAATTTCCAGAAAGCATTTTTTTAAGACAGAAGACCTTTGTTACTACTGAAATCTTAGAAGGATGTAAACTTCTGTAAGTGATTTTTCCAAATATAGTGTTTGTTCATTCCCATTTTTAGTGAATCATATGATAAGAGCTTTGATTCAGTACTATAGAATGTGCTTGTAGTTTTGCCAAAAATGCCTCAAGTAATTTTTCTTTAGAATAGTGAATATTTATTATGTGTTGGAAGTATAAATTTGCCCTTTGGGAAAAGTTAAGCCCCAACCCTTTCTATCTGCAGTTATTCTAATACTTTTGCTTTTGATACCTAATTATGCAGCAGCATCTAACAAACATGATTGTCTTTATTAGTGTGATAACTTTTGATGGCCAATAGATTCTTAATGATAACTCTTTTCTTCCAGATTTAGCTGTTCTAAACTTTTAATGCCTGTAAACTGATAATACCTTAATACTTGTTTCATTTTGATGGTGTTGGTGGATTTACTATCACTGAGAAGCAAATGTGACATAAATGTATTATATACTAATGTAATATATTTACTAATATTACTGTCTATTGATACTGTCCATGATAGTTGGATTAAATTTGAAAAATAAAGCTCTTTGCAAGCAGGACAAGAGCTAAAAGGTTGTGGTTGTCTTAAGTGTTTCTGAAAATGATCACAGTGCATGGTTCACTGTTATTTCTTTTGTGTTTAAAATTGTATTAGGCCTATAAAACTCAGTATGTCAAATTTGTCATGAAATAATTTGGAACTGAAGGGGCTGTGTGGCTCAGGGTTATGTGTTACAGAAATGAGAATTTTATTAACATTGGAAAATGGCCACACTGATTCAAGAAAGCTGTATTGTCCTTCTCAATTTGAAATAACATGAAATATTTTGCTAGGGTTTCACTTCAAAGTATTCAGAATTTACAGTTTCAGCCTGGCATGCAATCACTGCGAGAGCAGGCACAAGCAGAAAAGTATCTGTCTCCAAAGATTATGGCCTTGGATATCAGTGTGTTTTCTTGGTGCTTTAAGACTTGTGAAAATGTTGATTAGAATGAAGATTATATTGCAAAGTGTGAAGTTTACTTAACGTTTGCCAGTGCCTCGACAGGCTGAGAGAGCTGGGGCTGTTCAACCCGGAGAAGAGAAGTCTCCGGGGAGACCTTAGAGCAGCCTTCCAGTATCTGAAGGGAGCTACAGGAGAGCTGGAGAGGGACACTTTGTCAGGAAGTCTAGTGACAGAACAAGGAGTAATGGTTTTAAGTTGGTAGAGGGGAGATTTAGATTAAATATTAGTAAGAAATTCTTTGCTGTGAGTGTGTTGAGGCACTGGAACAGGTTGCCCAGAGAAGCTGTGGATGCTCCATCTCTGGAGGTGTTCAAGGCCAGGCTGGACGGGGCTTTGAGCAACCTGCTCTAGTGGGAGGTGTCCCTGCCCATGGCAGGAGGATTGGAACTTGATCTTTTAGGTCCCTTCCAACTCTAACCGTTCTATGATTCTATATGTATAAATGCTTATAGAAATGGTTATTAAAAAATGTAGATGCATTCTGTGGTATTTTATTTATTTATGTGTGCATAGAAGATATTAGGAGCTCCAGCGTGATAAAAATGAATTTAACCAAATAGGTTTGGGTTTTTTGCTACAAACCTGCTTACAACAGGCAGCATAGAAAATTTAAAGGAATACTTACCATAGGCTGATGCATAAACAGATAAAAAATGCACCATCCTGTCGTGGAAATGGACAATGATATGACATTGGAAAATCCACGACAGTGAAAAGGTCAAAACATACTTCCATTAGAGTAGAATCAGTTGAGAAATTTGGGTAAATACCAAAGGAACTATTGATCTGGAAAAGCCTTTTTAAGCAGCCTTTACCCATCTCTAAGCAAGCGTTTAAATATTTTTCTGATTGAGAGGTTTTATTTAGGATGCTTTTATACCGTGATGTGCAGAGAGGTGCGTGTACTCTTATGGTAATTGCACGGCTGCCCAGCTCAAGAGGCTGCTCAGCTCTGCTCCTCTTCCCAGCTTTCCTCCTAGGCTCTTCTCACCCTAACACAGAGCTGGGATGTGGCTGAACGGAGTTTAGGAACAATTTTGGATCTAATTTGATACATTTTTGATCACTTTGATTTCAAAATGTATTCTAAAGAGGAGCTGTAAATTACATTTTTATTCAAGCATGGCTTAAAACTGCTTGGGGCTAAGGCAGTTTAATTTTCCAATAAGATACAGGCAAACAATGTTGACACAGTTAATAAAAATGATTTTAAACATAAGTTGGAACCTTTTCCTGGGCTCAGTATTAAATACAGCTAGCGTGCAGTTTGCTCTCATCCATAATGGCTAGTTAAACATCGTTATACTCTTTTTATTCTGAAGACACCTCTTGTAACGTGTTTTAATATAAGCATATCTGGCCTGCAGTATCGGTCAGAAAGCAACTGCTGTTGGCAGTTATTTCATTTCTAATGTGCAATAACACAGCAGAAGCAATTCAGTGACTCACAGAAGTAGCTTCAGGGAGCCCATAGGCCATAGAACTAATTTCAGCCTGTGAGTAAATAAAAGATGTGAAAATACAGTTTCCACTTTCTCAGCGGAATCAGAATGACAAGGTCAATAGACACGGATTACTGAACTGTACACATTTACAATACTGGGACTTGTACCACACGGAGTATAAATATACAAATCCTTCCCACCCTGTCAGTCTAATGAGAATTATGTTGTTTACAAAACAATGATACAATACTTCAGAGAAAAGCAACATCATTTGCTTTTGTTTTAATATGCAAATAATTTTCATTATTCCAATGAACTGATTTTGGAATATATCCTGGTAATGGCCATAGAGACTGCTTTTTATTTTCTGATTAAGCTGAGAAAAAATATCAGGATTTGTGGTAAAGTGTCCATCATGGAAGTAAGAAATAAAACATTCCCCCTGTTTCCCTGATTTGTACTGTATTTCAGTGATAGTTTATTTATAAAAGATATTTCATGGCACCAGGAACAAATCTGGGGGGGGAAAACCCAGGAAATTAAATGAAAAAACTCAGTTTTGTTCAGTTCTAATGCTAGTTACTTTCTGAGTTATGAGAGTTAGCTGGAACGTGTAGCAGTGTTCTCTTTGGTGGCCATTTTTCAGGTATATGAGATTAGAATATTTTCTTTTTTTTTTTTTCTTACAACCCAAGGATTTTAATATTTTGAGGACATAGTTTGAACAGTGCATCTATTATAACACAGCTGGAGCCACCAGATTTGCAATTGGCCTGGATTTTCTCTTGGCTTACCATTTTGTTCTGTTCCTACATCAAGTCTTTTCTCCTTGATGAGAGAACAGTCCCTTCCTCCTCTTCACAGCTCCCAAACAAAGAGCAGAACCTTTCTGTCCAGCAAGAAGAACACACAAAAGCCCTTCAGACCAATTAATTTATACAGCTCCTGTGCATTTACAGGTAGTGACTTCTGCTTCTAATTTATCTAGAAAATTAATAGACACAACCCTACTGTCTCCTCCCTTGCCTCGCCTGTCTTGCTGTCTGTTTAGACACTGAAACTGGTGCAAAGTCAGACAATGAAATCAAGGAATTAGACTGTAACAAGTTACAGCCTCTCCACTTGACCTGTGTTGTCTAAGTGCTTGTTAATGTCATTTAATTGTATTTCTCTGACGAAGTCTTGTGACTGCTTATTAGCGTTGGCTGTCTTGGAAATCCATCTTTATTGCTTATGAGACACCTTTTGATGGATTTGAAATGAAAATCTATGCCAGTACAGTATGGACCACATGGGGAGCTCCTCTAACTGTCCAAACTTTTACATATGTCATACACTTTGTATCATGATCAATTGGCTTGATAATTAATATTTCCCTCCTGCTTTGCTGGGCAAAGATTCTCTGCAGTTTAGCAAAGCTCATGAAGTGAGAGGCGCTGTTGTCTGCATAACGTCTGCCTGATTTCCTGCAGAAATGGGTAGATTTGCCATGACTGAAGGAGAAATCCAGTGGAACAGAAAGGAAATCTTCACGGTTGAAGCCAGTGAATATGCTGCCGTGAAAACAATAAAACAATAAATTCTGACTATATGAATTTTTGCAATGGCAAGTGAGACAATTAAACCAAGATTATAATTATCTAGAGCACCTCATCTTAGTTTTAAAAATGTTTTACCTTTTATTCCCAGCTATAGATAAATCCAAGGATGGGGTCTACCTTTAAAATACGTAGTGCTATCTGAGGTGCTGTACTATGACAAAATCAGATCTAGGTATATTAGAATATGTGTTTGATGTAATGGATGCTTTTACCTTGTATTTTCTCACTGTTTGTTAATTGGAAGTTATAATCCTCTTTCCTCATAGGATTGTGCAACGATATGTTAATTAAGGTTTGGAAAGGATTCAGATTCTAGATTACTAAGACCCTGACTGAAAAGCTCCTGAGAAAATGAGTGATTTGGTCTGCTAGGAGGATTTGTCCGATAAATAAGGCCTAAAGGTCCATATTGAAAAGCACAGCAAAAATATTGAAGAACTGCGTGTCAAGCAGCCACCATCTCTCTGCCCTTCTGTGCAAAGGTATGGTGTGTGATCCCAATCCATATGGGGCACAGCAGATTTGCAGCTTGCAAACAGGGAGGTGTGTGACAATGTAAACTCAGGACAATAGCATAACCTCTTTAAAGAATTTTTTGAAAGCAAGCAGACAAAGAAATAGAAACTTTAACTGAACTTCTAGAGCTAGAAAGGCAGAAACCAACTGAAATACTGTCAGCATCAAGCTATCAATTAAAAAATACCCTAAACTGCTCTAAATTCATCTTCCAAGATTTTTACGGCTATATGATGATGATTGCTTTCTGCTTCTTCCCCCCTCCTTTTTCTTCTGTATCTGTAACCATCAGAAATCATAAAGGAAATGTATTCTTCTGGCTTTCCTTTAATGAAGCCGTTAAGCAGTTACTTAATTTTAAGCACATGATTGCTCTGTAAATCTTCAGCAGAACCACACACATGCTTAAGATTAAAAAGAGGTTTTGGTGTTATGGTGTTGCCTTCTAGATGACATTCAGGAAAACTTAAATACTCATATGAAGAAGGATTTAAGCTGATGTGATATTCTACAAAGTGCTGTGAGTTGCCTTGTATGGCATCCATAGAGGAAAGGAGCTGGTGGCTGTGTTTCTAAGAACCGCTCTGTAGAAGTAGAGAAAAGCATTTTCCAAATAGAATCAATTTGCTCAGGCAATGCTATAAGCTTCCTCTCATTTTCCATTGAAGCTCAGGGAAAAATCATTTGAATTTCACACAGAAATAGAATTGCTGTATATCTGTGTTATATACAAAACATTAGAGTCATTCTTTTATTCATTAAGTTAAATATGTGATCTCCAAGTTATCAGGAGTACATTGCGAGCTGACATCTATCTTCTGTTTCACAGTACATTAAGTATGTTATTTTAAAAATATATTGGACTTGATTCTGTTGTCGTTCACTTTGATAGAAAAACTTCCAAATATTATAAGCATTACAAAGAGGCTTGTAAAATGTAACTTCTCAGTTGTAAGTAGGAATAGCATCAAATGCAGTGAGGGTGTGTGTATTTCAGCTGTATCTAGCTAAATCATTGAATAACTCCTATTATGGGAAGTGATAAGAGCTCTATTATTATCGACCATTTACAGGTATTTGAGAAATGATAGGATATAGGGTTTGTAGACAAGAAGTGCCAGAAGACAATTGCTTAAGAAGTCATTTGATTAATTCAGTAATTAACCTGTGCATTTGAATAAGTCACATCTGAACTCAAGGCTTATAAGATGATCATGAAACTTATGTTGTTATTTACCTACTCTATACACCAGTCAGAAAAGGCACACCGTTGTGCATTTTCACACCGCATACCCCAAGCACATTAATAGTACTTTTTTCAGCTGTTCCTGAACTCTCAAGAGGGAACAGTAGTTTCAATACAGTTACTGGAGTTACAGGATGGATTTTCAATATACTATATTTAAAAAATTGAAAACTAAAATGCATTTGTAAATAGAAATACATCCAAACTCTTGCAGAGCTTGCCCAAGATGATGAAATAAAAAAAAAATGTCACTATTAGAAGAGGTTGTCCTCTGCCCTTAAGCGTAAATGGAGTGAAGTTGTCAGCTCGCATTCTGCCTCCTTTTTGACTCCAGATACGGAACAACAGCACTGTGGCTAGGCTTTCAGTCTCTGCTTTATAAAAGTGTCAACTTTTGTTTCAAATGCACCAGTTCTTATTTTCGCTTTCTCTTTCACCCATGATAGTTCACCAGTCAGTTTAAGAAAAAAGCAGTTTTAAGAATTCATGCCTTGGTGATATGAACACCTGAGCTCCCTTGTGTGTTTCAATGCAGGAGCTAACGAGTGAGGACGGGTGATTTGTAGTGTAGATAATACACAGTTGGGTACCCCAGACGTGTGTCTATTCCTTTGTCAATGATGTTAACAAAAGGCAGGCATGCTGAGTAGTCAACCAGTGATATAAAATATTTGTCAAATGGTTGGGTTTATTGGAAAGAAAATACTATTTTAGGTCTTCTAATATATTAGTAAAATGAGTGAACACATTAACAGAATTCACAGCTGACAGACACCTTTCCTATGAAATTTAATATTTTTATTTTTTTTGAAAATTGAAAATGAAAGGTCTAATCTTCCTTTCAACCACATTAAGTTATGTTTAGCTCTCTCTGGAAATGTCTATGGGCTCAAATTTGCCAAAGCTACATTTAAGTTTCGGATGTGAGACATAGCCTTGAGTTTTGGAAATTAGTGGATTTGTGTAGAGTGAATACAAAAAGTTTTTTATCTTATTATCTTTAGAGTACACTGACAGGTCGTACTTCGATGTGAGGACAATTTCTCAGCTATAGCACAAGGAAAACATTAGTATAATAATACATTTGACTTGTAAACATTTACATCAGAAGTATATAGTATTAAAAATGCTAAAGATATAATTTCAAATTACTTTTATTCTGCCTTTCCTCTCTTTCGAAGTTTAAAAAATAGTAAGAAACACAAAGCCTGTATCCTCTCAACTGTTACAGAGAAGAGGATAAAGGAAAATTAAGGAACGACTGTGAAAAGACTGCTGTAAGAGGAAGAGCCCATAAATTCCCACAACACTGGCACCAGCATATGTAGTCCAGTAGCAAGAGTGCTCAAAGAGAAATTCTAAAAATATAAAACTCATCCCTGTTCCAAATCCTGATACTCAGAAGGAAAATTTAGAAAAAGTGCTTTCAGATTGAATACTTCATTGGTGCTGTTTCCATCTCTTTATCATTCAGACAGAATTTGTTTTGCTGTGTTTCCAATGAAAACCAAGACCATGAAAACCAGTAACGTCCCTGTGTCAGATTAAAAATCACTGAAAGAGACTGTGCCTTTCACAAGATAAGAATCAGGAGTGAATTAGCTAGCTGCAGGAAGGACCTAAACTGCTATCAATTAATCTACTGAGCTTTTGCTTATTTTTAATATTTGGGGTAGCATTTTTCTTCTAGTTTTCGTTAAAAGATTTGCTTAAAGCAGAACATGATGCATTACTCATACTGCATTTCTAGTCTCATGCACTAATTGTAATCACCATGTGATGAGAGTGTATGCCTTCTCAGGCTCTCATGAGGACAGAGGAAAGAAAACAAACTGTTATGAGAAAAAAGCAGAAGTTTGATAGGCCTGAGTCTCTAGGTAGCAATAATTTTCTACTCAATACGCAGTTGGGACCCATATGCAAAGAAGGGACGCTGGGGAAAAAAAATAAGGCAGTTTGAGTGCGTCTGTCACCACTATTTCATTCATACGGTGTGTTTGTTGTTCAGGAAAAGCACACTATAGGAAGCTGAAAAGGAAAGACTTTATTACAACTGTAATAAAGCCAGATCCACATTGCTCTGAAGTGTTAACTACTGTTAGCTAAGGCAACAGTAGGCCACTTAGGAAAACATTTGTGATATTTATATACACCTTTTGTAGATGAATGTGTTATCCATGAATATAGCTATGCTGGTGAATTCCTAATGACAGGTTGTTTAAACCGCATTAAAAATGTCTCCAGTATGAAGACTGATGATGTAAGTAAGACAAAGGGGCATTGGACATGGAATTTTCTCAGTAGGTGTAGTTCTTTCCCTTCTACTGTCTATGACGGTTATCTGTGCTAACCCAGTGGCTATGGTGTTTGGAACATAGCAGAAACTATTTCTTAAAAATATGGTAAGTTTTGGATGGTAGCACATGATCCCTGTCTAAGAGCACTGGACCTTTCTTGGCTAATCTTTTCACTTTCTATAGGTCTGCAAGGTTTTGTAGTTGTTGCCTGCTTAAGATCTCTGCTAGTCTTCTGGTTTCTGGACAGCTTGATGAACTTTCTGAAAGAAATGAAAAGGGATTGTTTTCCCATCCAGGCTGCCATCTGTGGTGTCGTTCACTGTATGTTTTTGTAACATCTTACGTCTAACAAACCAGATTACTCACACAACAACAACAACAGAAAGTAGAAAAAAATTATTGCCCCAAGAACTGGCAAACAGGTTGCCCAGAGAACTTGTGGATGCTCCATCTCTGGAGGTGTTCAAGGCCAGGCTGGATGGGGCTTTGAGCAACCTGCTCTAGTGGGAGGTGTCCCTGCCCATGGCATGGGGGTTGGAACTCGATGATCTTTAAGATCTCTCCCAACTCTAACCATTCTACAAAACACAGCAGAAAAGCAATATAAACAAATCGTATAAGTGGGACCCAACCTCCAGCATAAAATGTACTATTTTTGTAAAAAATACATCTAAAAATAACTTGAAGAGAAATATAGTGGTTCTGCTACAGAATGGCTACTAGTACCACAGATCACTTGTATCACTTTGTATAAAATCACTGAACCTTCAGACTTGCACATTGTATATGAGGTCTCATCCGTTGTAGGTGAATACTCACCCATGAAATAGTTCCTCAATGTGGAAAAGCATGTATCCTCTTTTGGTTTTAGTAACTGGTTCCTTCCCTCTCCTGACAGCCCTTAGATTTTTACAGCTCTGCTATTAGGGAGGAGGACTAGCCACAGATTGTGATTCACATTGAACTTGAAAGACAGGATCCTTGAGAGTACCCCTAGCGCTATGTTGGGCTGTAGAGTCTTCAGCTCAGCGCTGACTTGGAGGGAAGCATGTCAATTATTGAGTCGCCAGCATCACCTCCCGCACTTGTCTGGTTTTGCTTTGAAGAGGTCTCCTCTTCAATGTCTGGCATTGCTCACCTTATGAAATCTGACAGGATCGCAGCCCAGGATAGCACAGCTCCGGGCCTGTTTTGCATTACTTCAACACTGCAGTGGACACAAGGTTTCCTGCCGTGGGAGGAGATTTGCAAAGGCAATTTAAAGGAAGAGGAAGACTGATTAGTGTCAATACATTTCTGTAATTTAACTTACATAATGCCAATAAGTGCTGTTTCTGTGTGTGGATGTGGTCTTAAGAAAACTCTTCATCAGTATTTTTTTGGGAAAGCTCACTTATATCACTGCTGCCCCAATAGGAAGAGGCAGATTTCTTGAATTGCTGTCTGGTTATAACTCTGCTAGATTCATTCTGTTCCTTGCAGTTCCTTGGATTCCAAATTTCTCTTGAGATAACATCTAATTGCAAAGTTGATTGTCTAAGATAATAAATCTTCCCAAATTCATCTTTGTCTGTGTGGCAGCATTGCTATGCAAATGATTTTGTCAAAGTGTTCATGTCTCAGCAGAGAGTATTGTGCTTTGAACGAGAGTATTCTGTAGTCTAGAAAAAAATGTCAAGTAATGGTCATGGATTACTGTAGGCAGTTTGATCTAGGAAGGTGTCAAGAAGAAACGTTTTAAAATATTAAATTCCAAAATATCACAGAGTGCACTGATGATTCAGTATGAGCAAACATATTTCAAGTGTCAGTATGGC
This sequence comes from Thinocorus orbignyianus, assembly GCA_013400375.1. NCBI lineage: Eukaryota > Metazoa > Chordata > Aves > Ciconiiformes > Thinocoridae > Thinocorus > Thinocorus orbignyianus. The sequence goes on from VXBW01001549.1 coordinate 1,109,590, forward strand.
ATGCTGCTGCTGATTGCAATACCTCTTTTGGAGGGCTACGTTTTGATTTTGAAAGATATAAGAGTTAAAAGATTAAATTCATAAGGTGCATTCATTTTTCTCCTTTTTCAGTTAGTAAACTCACAGAGCCACTGCAGAGTGTTTAATCAGAAGCTTGTGAAAGATCCACAGTTAGGAGGCCAGAAGATACATTTGTGCCACAGTTGCATGTCTAAGATGCACAAATGAGCATGTGATATGTGTACATTTGCAAAAGGGGTGAGTGAATACATGTTTGTAACAGAATAAAATGTAACTTTCGAGCCTTTGTTGTCGGTGTCTGTAGTTCCACTCCGTTCTCATTGATGTTTAAGATGCTCTGGTGCGCAATCAAGCCAGGGATTGCTAGGCAAGCCTTCACTTTTAATTTCAAAGAGTAGCACTTCAGTGTGACAAGCCTACCACAAAGGATTGTAAGTTTTTACCGATTTCCTGAATACTGCTAGGTGGGTTAACATTAAAAAATGTCTTTTGTAAGTACATGGATACTGACAAGTGACAGCTCTAGGTCAATACTGAGGGAAGGGGGGGAAGTCACTTGTCGTAGTTATTGTGCTGTGGAAGCAAACAGCAGGCAGAACACCTTTGAAAATGGTCATTTTGTATTGCATGTGTTTGTCTGGTATTATAGGCATTATAGAGGAACTGCCACGCAGTTGTACCTTTGATATAGTTTTTGGTTCTTTGTTCTTCAGTCTGCATTTAGCTGATTCTTTTTGTGCTCTGTTTGGCACTGGGTTTCTCTGCTTCACCTGTCACATCTAGGTAACTGCCTATTCACTGCAAATGTTCACTAATACAAACCACAGTTTTCTGGGTGCTGTCAGTGTTCTTGCACGAAGCAAAAAGGCGAATGAGAGACACCATCACCACCCTTTATGCTCAACTGGATCTTTATTTTGCTGCTCTAGACATCCACATATTTTTGCAGAAAGTAGGATTAAAGAGTGCTTTGAATTTCCCAGACCTCTTCTCAATCAGGCAACTGCCTCACCAGTAGCACAGCAGAGTTCCCAAACCAAATACTCTGTAGTGGCTGCATTCTGTGTTATCTATTTAGCTCTTATTTGGAAAAATCTATTTGTTTTTGTAGATCTATAGCACATGAAAAATATGGGTTCCCTCAACGTCTTAGCTCTTGAGCACATCTTCATTTCAATTAGTGAGTAATTGTATCTGTCTGAGTCACATCGCTGGCTGCTCACTGCTCAGAGTCCAAAATGTGCACATTTTGATAAAGTCTTACATCTTTGTGAAATATTGATCTCTGTAAAATACCTTTGGTATCTGTCTGTATCAAAAGAATTGGGCAAATAAAATTCCCAGAAAAATTCAGCAACTTTAGCAATTTAGTACTAATGTAATTTGGCTAATACACTATACATACTAAATATCCAAAATTTCTTTCTGTCTTTTCAGGAACGAGTCTAAAAAGACGTTATTTTTCCCTATCTTGCCACATTGACTTCGTAAACCTGGCTATGAAATGCTTGTTTTCTGCTCCTCATCCTGGTCTCTACTCCTCATGCATGTCTCACTGGCATTTTCCTCATCCTTCTTCAAACGTGGACCACAAAACTCAACATAGAGGTATTTTTCTCTGCTAAATTGTATCAGAGGTAAAACTTTCCCTATTTTTACTTGACGTTCTTCAGGTTACTCTCCTAAGGGTTATGCTTTGCTGCAGATTGCTCTGACTGCTATGCTGATGTAATTATCTACAGTGACCCATATGTCTTCCTTTGAATCATTGCTTTCCAATACAATTTTAACCATTGTTGAGGAATAGCTTACATACTTGTTCTCCAGATGGAGAACCTTGAATTTGGCTGCTTTAAGACTTCTTTTACCAAGTAATCCAGCTCATTATTTATCACCCACTGCACATCCAAATTTCTGCCATATGTCCAGCCTCCTTTTGGCTTTGCTTACTTTAGGCTTGAAACTGATGAACATTTTATTCAATTTTGATAAACCGATATTTAATTTTTGACAGAAAATTTTTATACTTCTGCTCAGTTAGAAACTCTTGCTAGTCTTCAGTCAGGATAAAATAATCATGGAATCAGGGAATTGTCAGAGTTGGAAGGGACCTCTAGAGATCATCTAGTCCAACTCCCCTGCGAAAGCAGGATTGCCCAGAGCATATCACTCAGGACTGCATCCAGGTGGGGCTGTAAGGTCTCCAGAGAAGGGGACTCCACACCCTCCCTGGGCAGACTCTTCCTGTGCTCTGTCACCCTCACTATAAAGAAGTTTCTCCTCATATTCAAATAGAATGTCCTGTGTTCCAGCTAATTATAGAGCCATGTGCATAGTCCACTAGTGTGTGTCAGCTATGGAGTCTGAATAATGACAATATTGTGTGACATGGTAATGCTAATACTTTTTCACTGGCTATGTTCTCAAACCAAATATACAATTTATGTACGAATAATTAGCTGGAAAATAAAAATGGTGACTTTGGTGAAGTTTCACCAAGCTTGCAATAAATAAAAAATGGGAGCACTATGATTTTTATAAAATTAGTAGACAGAAGCAGTTCAATATGTACATTATGTTTGATATCTATATGCTTGTTGTCACTAGAACAAGTATTCCAAATTGACTTGGACAGAAATGTGCTTGTATGAAGATGAAACAAAAACCATTCCATGTTTGACAACAGAAGCAATTTTGATTATTCTCCTTGCTCTGCCAAACACTGCAAAAAAAAAACCCAAAAGAGTTTTACACATGAACCGGACAGCAGCCAGAACAGAAATAAGATTAGGGGGAAAAAAAAAGAGCAAAATGTTAGTAAGGTTGGAGAAATGAACATTATGTAGAAGAAAATTCAAAATGCACATTCAGATAGCAAAATCAAAGATGCAGTCACCTGAAAAGCACAAAAGGCTCATAGAAATTACCTGTTTAAACTTTTCTTAGCTTTTAAAATTGGAAGTTTTGTGATATATGTATGGGGGCTCTTTGCATAATTTGCACTAGAATATTTCCTATAATTTCAGTGTCTACATAGTGTTACCAAATAAGCCAGTGCAGTTTGCCTTTCTTTTAAAAAGATATCTGAAACTATAGGCAATGGTTCTTCCCAATATATACATGCACAGATACATGTAGGTATATATAGAGATAATTTACCTAGAAGGAGAAATCTTGGAAAGACTTTCTGACTCATTGTGAGGGCTTTGCTGTCAGTGTTTTCCCTCATAGTATACTAATAATCAAATTATTAAATAGCCAAAATGAAAGCAACCTTCAACATATGAGATGTTAAGCCAATAGCCAGTCTCCATGAGACCAGTAATGGTTAGCAATATAGGGTGATCCTCCCACAGTATACTTCTGGCAGTCTGGAAGATTGCACTTCAGATGTTGTGCTTAATAACCACCAGTAACTGTAAAATAATCCATGACTTTGCCTAACCCTGCTTTGAACCAGTTTGCCCTTTTGACCTCTACAACATCTTGTTACAGAGTTCTACAGCTGAACTATATGAATCATGATTTGATTGATAATCACACAATATTCTCACTTAAGACGTCCCTCAGTTTTTTTAAGGTAAGAAATACACTGAGTCAGTATTATTTTTTATTATCTGTACTATGTGATTCACTAGCTAATCTCTGCCAACGTACTTTGCTCCTGCTGTTCTGCTCTTCCAAATTAACTTGTGCAGGCTACTTAGTCCTCTTTTGTGCAGAATGTTAAAAAAAACAGCAATATGGGCATACCTGAGTATGCCATTGAGATGTTTAGGGAGTTTTCAGGCAGGTGCCAACTGACTTCTGAGTTTTATCCTAATACTGGTGATCACCAAAATAGGAACTTCTAGGGTCATTTTCTTAGACTTAAAGAACATCCAGTTAAGTTTGGAATTGACACAGATCACCCACATGAAAGGACACAAAGCAATCAGAAGGACCAAATAGTTTATGTCTGATGTTAGTTCTGCTACTTTGTGCACATTATTTTCTGTAATAGAAGAGAAAAACCATCTTTTCTTGAGCTTTGTCAGCTTATCTTTCTTAGGTTTTTGCTCAGTGTTTCAAACAAAAGCTAGAATGGTTGTTTACTGCTCTAACAGTGGGGTCAATGCTCTGCAGTTCTCCGCAGCGTCTCAAGACCTTTTTCCTTCCTTCCTCCTTTTTACCCAACTATTTTTATCCTTTGTTAATGCTGTGAGTCTTCATTACTGTGCTCTTTAAATCTTCTTTCCCTCTACAGTGCTCCTTTTGTTATGTTACATATAATGGGTCAAAATGATCTCTGGCACAAAGCCACAGTATTAAACCAGGAATTAATATGGGCCAGTATTCTTAGACTGAAAAACGCTTACAGTCATTTGAACACCAAAGATAAGAGACAGAGGCATATTTCTAAAATCTTTGCAAATGAAGGAGACAGGTCTGCTGTTTAAGGGAGTTTCAGCCGAGCACAGAAACAGACTGAATGCAATCAGTCAAAAAAGATCTATTCAAGAGTCATAAATTAGGCTCTACCTTAGATTCCTTCAGTCTCCCTTTCTTATATATCATCTCTTGTCCTGACATTCAGTCTGAAGTATTTCCTCCAGCCAGTAAAGAAAGATTTTCCAAACTCAAGAGTCCAATTAGGAAAAATGTTCCCCTGCCTTTCAGCATTGCATTATCTGAACCAGTTCCCTCCAGAGCACCCTCTACAATGGAGGCATTTATAACTGAAAGTATCTCAGTAGGAAAGGGTACTCACTTATTGTATGAAAAATTGAAAACTACAGACTGAAAACAGGCACAGCTTGAGTGCTGCAGTATACCTGCTTTGTGTCTGTTTTATGACTGAGGCAGCATTCAACAGTTGTGAGGAAAAGAGAGGGTAAAGATGGGCTGAAAAGTTTAATAAAAAAGTAAGAAAAGTGGTTCCAGACCAGCTGCTATGAGAAGGGTCCACAGTTACAAGTGCTCATTCCAATTTTCAGTAAGGAATTACTTCAGCAGCTTTTGTTTTAAGGATTCCCTCGGCTTTTGAAACTGCCCCCATCATTGGCACTGCCAGTTCCTGCGGCAGCTCCTGTTCTGTGAGTTAGCTGACATCTCCTGGTCTGTGAGGGGAAGATTTTAAAAATAACAAACTTTAGCCTCTTTCCCTCCATTGTCAAGGTTTTGTCAACAACCACTAGAGGCAGAAACATTCTCAATTGCTTGTTCAACATGCTGCGATGAACGGGCCTCTTAGCTGTGCTGGCACAAATGTCTGTGCACCCACAGTCAGCTTCCAGTGAACTGATTTGGCTTTGAAAACACTTTTCTCTCTCTCCTTCCCTCTCTGTCTTTTTCCTCAAGTAAACCTTAAGCCAGAGCAATTGCTCAGATTTGCTCTCCTCAGAGGCATAGAAGTGGTTCTGCTGGAAGAACTGAAAGGTTAATATGGTGCACAGACAGGAGCGGGTAGCAACAGAGAAGCCACTATTGCTGCTGAAACCACAGCCTAAGACACCAAAGGTCAGAAACATAGACCTTTGGATATATTTTAATTACATGATGTATAATTTAACTGTCTGTTGGAGGCTGTGAGGATACACTGGAGAAATATCACTATATTTACCCTGTTTTCAGAGGCAGGCTTCTAGGCTCAGTAAACATATGCTGTTGTTGCTCTGGAGCACTTTATATGTCCTTCTTTAGATGTGATATTTCTGTCTAATCATTGATTAAAATAACTAGGCAAGATCTGACCCTGTTATTTCCTTTCAGTTTGTCTGTGCTATTGGTATTCTCCACCTTTCCCATCACTGTAAGTTCATTTGTTTTCCTTGTGACAGCTGATGTCAAGCTGATCTGTATTTATCATCTCACCTTCAATATTTGCTGGGATGTGCCACAATTAGAGGAGCTGACATTTTGCTGTAGGCAGAACCAGAATTATATTGTGTGCTTTCTCTGTGGGTTACTCATCTGGCTACCTTTTGCAAACACACAGTCATTTAGATTCATTGCTAGGCGGCACTCTTTTCTGTGTTGATACATGATACACAGCTCATTATGGGTCCTGGGTTTGGTTCTTGCTCCTCCATGTTACAAAGAAGTAATACGGCTGAGGCAGTAGAGAGACAGCAGTGATGGAGTTTGGAAGGGGCAAGGTGACAGAAACGTACCTGAGAAAGCTGAGTGATGACACAGACCATTTCTGGGTGGCAAAAATGTTGTGATACACAGCTCTCTGAACTGGTGAGAGGTTGATGGAACCTCTGAACAACACATCCCTCCCTGGTCCAGGCAGACCCTAAAGATGTGCGTACGGTAGTTGCTGAGTACCTGTTGAGTACATGTTGCTGAGGAGTACATCAGCGAACCACTTTTTGGGGAAGAAAAAAAAATGGCCTAGAAGAGGGTTAAATAGGTGAAGGAGTAAATCTCTTTTCATTTCACAGAGATCATTTACAAGTGATTTCTATGGCTTCAGGGTAAGAATTTGACTATTTTGGAGACTAATTTAAAAGAAATATTGTTGACCTGGGTTACCAAGAAGGAGCATGAGAGCCAAAATCCTATTTTTATAACTTTCAAGTAGCTTTGGCTAAGCAAACTTAAAATTCATCTGAACATTTAGTGCTGACCCTTAACTATTTTAAACACTTCGTCACTGTGTTTGCAACATTGGCAGATCCACTGTCCAGTCCCATTGTGTCACATGGAGTTTCGTGCCACCAGGCACGACACTCAGAGCTATGTCATGTCCATGCCTGATGGAAGCTGGCAGAATGCAGTAGAGTAATAAGAAAAAAGCTCGGCATGTTGTCACCTTTATGAAACATGTAAAAATCAGGATACAAGTACCTAAGTTTCTTACATGAAATATCTCTGGTTGAGGAAGCAGATGTCTTTTCATGTTTCATTTCTTTACAATACATTTGAAGTACCTCTGCTTTGTTTGAAATGCTGCACTGGTAATCTAAAGGTGATTTAATGGGGTGGCAGGGGATCAGTTGGCACTGTGGCTGCTGACAAAGTGGCTCTCGGCAAAGCCTCCTGCTCAGCAGGTTAGAGAATGGAGTCCACAACCTCAGCTATCAAAAACTGGTTACCATAATGAATGAATGGTCTCTTCAGCCTTCAGGGTGCAGTGCTGTCTTGACCTCTGGACATCCTGCTCGCCTTTGCAGTTCTAGTTTGTATTATTTATCTTCAGTAAGCATTTAGTTACAATTTCTTCCCCAGTTGCTTCTCCAGAGCACCTGTAACATCTCATCTTCCTTGAAAATACATAAAGACTCTAAATTTTGCTTCATGCTGTTTTCAAGAAAAGGTGTGATGCCTGCGTGAAATGAGTCAATTCCAGAACTTGTTCTGCTTCTCTACTGTGCAGGGAGGATGAAAGTCACACATGCAACCTATTCACGTACATGGGCAACATCTTTCAAAAAGCTAAAATCTTGAGCTCTGACTGAGTTATGCACCAACACTAGCTATCTGAAATTATGTTTATGTCTTCAGGTTGCTTGGAAAAAGGCAAATTCTGGTGCAAAGTGAAAATGCTGTAAGCTATTGATAGCCACAGCTGGGGAGAAGTTAGGGACAAGCAATGAAGTCAATGATTAGACATAAAAATGCTCATTTTCATCTCTTTCCTAACATTTAGAACTCTATATAGATTTTGGAATTTATCCTTTTTTTTTGCTTTGTTTGTTTTGTTAGAGTAAGAAAGGGTTTACAGTGAGAAAAAATATCTTCTGCTATAATATTTGTGATGCATACAAGTATTTCATGTCTGCAGCAGAAGCAGCAGATGTCAAAATGAGTACAGGTTGAGAACAATTACTCCAACTTTAGCTTAATTATGATAATTTTCTAGCTTGTTTGTGTTTAGCGCTTAAGATGATATTCAAAAAATTGTTAAATGGCAAACAAGCATAGGTAAACTGGAAAGGTGTATTGTGCCATTGTGAAGCAGAACAAATGAAGAATAATGCATCCTTCAAGTACCCTATGAAGAAGTTAGATAAACTACAGTATCTGGGGCTTGTTAATTTAAATACATTCTCAGAGCACATAGACTCAGCCTTAACCTCAGCTTCTCACTTTATTGAGTCTAGAGGGGTAGGCAGATTTCATCGGGTTCAAGAGGACTTAAACTCCAGATTCAATCACATTAGTCCACAGGCACTTCAGGTGCGCTCTACTCATGCCCAAAAATTGTGAGCACATTTCCCATCATGTCCTCCATGTTGCTTTCTAACTGTTTTATCCAACAGCAAATTATGCAAAAAACCCAATATTTTTAAATGGGAAGACTTAATCTATGTGAATTTACAGAGAAAAAGAGTTAATGTATGTTCATCTTAAGCAATCATTGAATTTCACTTAATTTTCATTTAGCAATCTTCAGACTGTAGCACTGTGTCTCATGCTTTTATTTGTGCCTCACAGACTTCATTACTTTTTAATTCGTTACCTTAGCAGCTTAAGATGTTGGACAACGGTACTTTAAATTTTTGGGCCGTTGCTCATCTTAGTTTGCATGTTCTTCCTTACCGTCCAGACACGGAATGATCTGGAATAGCAGTAATTTTAGAGATGCCTTCAAGATAGATGTTATGGCTACATACTCAAAAAATGCTCTGCAATTCATTATGGTTGAATATGCATACTAGATGTAAAACTCTGTCCATTCAAGTGTGTTATTCTACTTCCAGATAATATACCAGTCAAAAACAGTAATGAAAGAGATAAACCACTCCTACGGTGGTCTCTTTTTTTTTTTTTCCTTTTTTTTTTTCCCTTTTTTTTTTTTTCCCCTGCCATTGATTACAATGTCCCATCCCTTGAGGTGTTCAAGGCCAGGCTGTATGGGCCTCTGAGCAACCTGGTCTTGTGGGGCATCCTCAGCTTCTCTGGGTGTTCCCACTTTTGCCATTCTTAAGTAAGTTGTGGCATAGAAAGTAGAAGAAGTGGGCTGCTGAGAATCTGAAAGAACATTGAAGGCTGTTAAATGTTTCCTTTCAGAATTCAGTATGCATGTTATACATCCATAACATTTCTATTGTACTCTTGCATCTGATGGTGTGTATAGATCCCCAGATTACTGGGCATTTAGACCAGGAAACAGACAACAAAAAGTGTTTTTACCTCAGAGCAGCCTGATGTCTCAAAGACATCAGAAAAGTTTACTGTGACCACTTTGGAAGGACACTTTTTTGGTTTTGAAAAAGCTTGAGATGTATGTTCTGTCGGTGATACACCTCAGGAGAGGAAAAGTGCAAGCCAAGTGTTGTCTTCATTCCTGAGAAAAAGAATGAAGTGTCCCTTTTTCACCGGTACGTGGCCTGCAGTATCTGACAGTATTGTTTTTAGAGTTTTGACAAGTATCTAAGTATTGACAGGGGCAGGTAGCAAGGAGGCTAATGGGTGATCTGAGAGCTTCCAGATGCTTGAAAAGCAGCCAAAAAGCCAACGCAAACATACTTTTCTCAGTAGCATCAGGTAACTGCCGTAAGACCTTTCCAACTATCATTTCTATTCTTCTGAGAAGAGGAAATGCACTATACCAGATTAATTATTACGTTTTAATTTAATACAGTTTTTCCCTTGTATTTTTTCAGATGGCTGTACTAGAAGTCTGAGCTTTAACCTCCTCATGACAAGTTTCCTATCTTCTCAATATTTAACACAGTAATCTCACAACATAAACCCAAAAGTTTTTATTTGTTGTCAAATACATCTTTACAACTGAGAGGAAGTAAATATGTTAGGTTTAGAGATTCACAGACTGTGATGCTGCAAAGGACAACTGTCAGCACCTAATCTAACCTCCTGACTGCAGGGCTTTTTGAAATTATTTCTTGTGTGCTCTAGAAATATCATTTAGGAAAAAACTTTCAAATGTGATATGGCATTTCCAGTGAACCTGTAAGACTGGTAATTGCAACAGTGACCGCGTCCCTTCAGTCTTTGCACTTCCCCACTCATTAAATGTTTTCAAACATTATCACCAGTGACATGATGCTTCTTTTTATTGTTCATTGAGAAAAATATCAATTAATCTTTTACATTCCTCATTAGAAACATAATCCTTTGATCATCGCTCTACATTCACAGCTCTATCCATTGATCTCCTCAGATTGTAATGTTTGCTTTTTTGCTTTTTTTAACCTAGTGTTAGCTAGTGTTTCCTTTTAGAGTTACATCTCATTTTTGAAAAATGTATCTTCCCACGATTGGTTTTCCCATGTATCTTTTTCCTTTCTCATGAGGTTTCCTACAAATTTTATCTGTAGTGATTTCATTTTGATCTGCTCAAAAAAGTGGGGACATTAACCCAGGGTCAGCCATGAGCTCATCCGGCTGTCTCTCCCCAAACTGGTGAACATATTTAAATCTGATGTCCTTTGAACACACACCAAGTCTCAGACTGATTTTGTTTGAAGCTTTTCTCAATATATCTTATTTTATCTGAAATAGAACATTCAAACTCTATTTCTAGTAGTAAAAAAGACACACATAAAAAAATTAGAATATAACGTTAAAAATATCTAGAAGTTTGAAGTGAGTTTAAGGAAATAAAGTCACACACTATTTATTTCCTTTACTGAGGAAATAAATAGCATCATAACAAATGAAGATAGGAATAGCTACGATCAAAATTAATGAAGAACCAGCTTAACAAACTACTTTCAGATAATTGTGCAAGTCAGGTTCTTCTATCTTTTAATTAATATTTGATTTTCTCCTAAAGCACTGCTACTAGTTTCCATTTGCAACATATAATCTGTTTTTCTCAATTGTCTTTTCTTAACTGTAATGGAATGTTTTTGATTATCTATCACTTCATCTTCTGAAAGCGTGATCAAATGACAGGTTGTGAATTTTCAGAAAATGGTCCTGATGTCCAAACCACAAAATGGTCCACAAAATGAAGGAGCATCTGCTTAAAGATGTCTTAAGGTATTTACTAATAGAGATTTAGTTTGGGTTTTTTTCCATCTTGATCATTTAATATGAAAAAAAAAATAATCTAGGGATATTTTCACCTTTTCATAATTACATTATATATTTCTCCTAGGAACATGAGGAAAAAGTCCAGATACTGCTCTCAACTGTACTGTATAAAGCACAGAAATTAATGAAATAAGTGGAATAATTTTGCATTTATATTGCTCAGGTAAGAATAGAGCATATTGTTCTTACTGGTCAATAACTCTTAAAATCATGCCCAATTGTTTATTTTATGTTATCTTTCTCTTGAAGTTTGAGACCTCTGATATGGAGATTTAGAAAACACTGCATGAGGGAAGCATCACGTGCTTATTCTTCATTGCTGCACAGTATAATACCAGGTCATTAATCATTAGTAGAGAGTAAAGGTCCCAATTTAGTGCCCTGGGGAGACATCTTCATTAATCGCTTGCCAATTGGAGGGGACACAATTGACTTTAACCTGCTGGCTATGGTCCATAGGAAAAGCTCTGACCCATTTAATCAGCCTGGAATGTGTTCCATAACCTTTCAAGTTGGATCATCGAACGTCAAGTTCTGTCGAAGGCTTTATTTAGTCAACCATGACTGGTAACCTCCTTATCTTCTGCTTTTCGTGTCAGAGGTACAATAGTTTTGTCAACACGTGCAGCTATTTTCTTTTAAAGCTGCCAAACTGTGTTCTATCCAAATGGTTTTGAAAGATTTTCCGTAACGGTGCTGGTATCGTATTTTATGCATATGTTCAATGAAAAAGCAAAATATGTAACTGCTTTCTTTTGTCTGTCATTTAATCTGCACTATGAACAGCAAGCATGTTTAGTGAGCTTCAGTCCACAGTAGCTTCCTCAGAGACTTGAGAAATATTAATAAAAGACCCCCCTAGTTTCTGATATATAGTGTATTCTTTCATTTTCTCTATTGACTATAGAATACAGTGGAATGGTACCATCATTGCTACACTTTGTGTCACTCTTAACAAAGAATAAATGAATTCAGAACTTCTGATGGCACTGAATGACACAGTGAATCAAGGTGCTACTGTTGTTGGTCTAGTTTATTTCTTTTATTTCTGTGCACTTGTTTCATCTGCCAGTTCAGATCACCTAAACCATTTGGTGATGTTTTTAGAAAACATGCAGTAATATCTGCTGTTCTGCAAAGAGTAAATCAGAGTCCCTTCTGAGGGAAGAATTGACTTTGTATTTTGGCTTATTCAGAAGCAGCAAACCAAGTGCAACTGCAGAATAGCGGCAGTCCCAACAATAAAACCTCTGTGTTTATTCTGTCCGATGAAACAGCTATCTGACATCTACAGCTATCTCATAAAATGGGACCAGATTGATGAGCTTAAGTTATTGAGTGTTCCTTGGTTCTGTGAGCATTTTGTTGCTTACAGCTGTCTAGGCAGTTTTCTTTCTCTCTTTTGCTGTTTCTCTCACTCTCCATTTTTGCCAAGAAGGAATGCTTTATGTTTTCAACCTTTTCATTTTACAAATTGGTCTTTAAAATGCCTTGCTTGCCTGGATGATAATAGCAGTGAAATAATTTCCAACTGTAGGTGCATTCATGAGCCTGACAGAGGGCAAGGAATAAAATGTGTATTTAATTAGTGGTATTTCATTTTATTTTCTACGTTAGGATCAGCATCGGTCTGTCATTACATCTAAAAAGATGTATTTAAGAGGCAGTATTGCATTTCCTTTAAAAGATCCTTACTAGATTTGAATAATAACAGCCTAAGAACATATTAATGATAACGAGTATGCAAAATGTTCTGTATGAAAAAAGATCTGACAAGCATGAATGGTGACAGATGATGAACGGAATTTTCAAAATTTATGATCATTACAATGTGAAAAAGTAATTACGAATAATAAAAATCTGTTGCAATAATTAGCTGTAATGAATGCTCATAGCAAGGTAAATGAACTGGAACAATTTAAGGCAATAACACATCATTTGCATTTTATACTATGTCAGAACATTTTATCACTAGGCAAGTCAGCAATATACTCTTATATTACCACAATTTTCGACTTTTTAGCCATGCACCTCATGTTCAAGTCTGCTGCTGAGCTGTGATCTGAACATAAAAGAAAAGTAATAAAAAGAATTAATCACACTAATAAGGCAAGCTTTGCTACGTTTGAAATAAATATTTTCTTGTGAATGTTGGTTTTGTACATATGCTAATAAATCTGTTTGTAATGTAGGATTTCTCGACATAGTAGTAAACTTTTTACAGCGTAGGAGTCTGTCTAAAGTGTCTGCGTGTATGTTGTACAAACTAGGACACATCTGTGATGGTCTTGTGGAATTTGCTATGTATATTCACTCATGCTGTTCATTCCAGAAGCAAGACCTGTTTGAAACCATCAGGTTCCACTTCTCTGAAAACTGTGTTGAAGCATGTGAGAATGTGTAAGTGCTCAGGGAGCCCAGAGCCGGGGGACAGATTTGGAACTACTTTAAAGTTTGCAGATCTGTCTCCTCCAAATTCTTTCGGCAGCGAACCATGAATTTCAGGCTGATAAGGTTACAACAGGCTGGCTCTCACTGCTGGATCAGAGTAGTCACTCCCGGGTGGACTGTCATCACCAGCATTCAAGGTCAGTTTTTTCATTACAGTGGACTTTTCCAAAGGGCTGTAATTCATCATTCCTTAGACATGTGATGTATCAGATCTAGAGGCATCTCTATGATTTACTTCGGTTCTAAGTCTTCACTTGTGCCATCATTCTGCCAAAACACAAAATAAGAGAGTTTATTGAAGCCCACAAGGCAAGCTGGCTCTACTTTTTCTGTTCTGTTATTTTAAGAATCTGATTCTGAGATTGCTGGATTGGTAAAACTTGTTAACCTTGGCTAATTCTTGGTTTGCCAGAAATGCTGTATATTCTTGCTAGGCAAAGGGTTTTTGAAAAGTTTACTGCTAGTTCCCCGCTGTGAATCTAGCTGCTGTCATTTTTATTCTTAAGTCATGGAGTTTTGCTACTCCTTGCTCTAACATTCATGTTATCTCATTGCTAAAGAAGCCTATGGCGTTCAGCAAAGGACACCCAACTGATGTTAAAGTCTACAGAAGTCTGTTTACTAGCTACAAAGAGAACTGAATCACAACTTCCAGAAACAGGTGACCAATAACTCCTCTCCTTACTCTCTATTAAGACACAGAAGCTGTCCCCATAGCCACACTGAATTTTGCTATTAGGCATCTGTTTTTTCAACAAATTCTCTGAAGCTGAGGGAAGAATTTCTGAGCTTGCCTTTTATAAGCTGTGTCTGGAACAGACGCTTTTGCCAAAGACTTTGAGTAATTTAATTTTTTTTTTCTTTTCTTTTAAAGTACAAATAATAACTACTATTTAATACTGGAGTAATAATAAAGAATATCAGATAATCTTAGGAGGCTTGAATCATATCCTTTGCTACAACTTTCTTTTGTTCTCTTCAGTCTGAATCAAGCATTAATGGCTATATTTGAAGGTAGAAGAAATATAAGTTGATTCTGCCTTTGGATCACTTTTACTCTCCATTAAAAGTCAGCTAAAGTTTTCCAGGTATATCGTCACCAAGGAAATCTGTGTCACACCAATGAACCCCCAGGCAGAGACCGGAAGAAATTCGTCTGAGATGTCTGGGATTTAGAATCTTTTGGTACTGGTGGTGTATTTATTTATTTGTTTATTTATTGCAGAAGTATTTGGACAGTAATATGGGACCAACGGGACACATTTTAATTACTTGTTACTGTTTCTTCTTAATCTACTTCAAACAGAGTGTGCAGTGTAATTCTGAGCATATCATAGTCCCAGTCCTTCTTCTGTGTAGGTTTTTTTTTTTTCCCCTGTTAACTCTGAACAATTTGTTTTTTCTGGGTCAAATGAGTTTCTAGATAGACCAAATACTTTCATGTATGACAAGGACAGTAGGACATCAAAACATATATACCCCAGGGAATGGCTTTAAACTTCTCCTTTTGATAATACTCTTCCTGACATGTTCAATGCATCCATCACATCAAAGCTTTAAATTCTTTTTTTTTTTTTTAAAGAAACAGCTTAAGTCTGTTTTTCTTAGAGACTGCATGGAGGTTGTTTAAATAGGAAAAAAACCCACTCAAAATTATATACTTTCAGAATAGGAATTGCAATATGTTTGAGCAGAGACATCTGCTAGTTTTATTTTCAGTTCCCCGGGAACAGAAATTTGTTGAAGATGGTAATTTAATGTGAAGGTCTACAGAATACTGAACACTAAAACCAGTGTGTGTAGAGATAATAAAAACATTAAATTGGCCTGAGCCTGTAGCTCCGTTCTGGATTAAAGCATGCAGGAGCCTGGAACAAGTTTACTCAGAACTAGGCTTTGAAGTGGAGCCTGCTCGACTGTCTTGTCTGTGCAAGGCATAACGCTAGACATCTCGTAGCTTTATTTTGAACTAGGTAGAAATCCTTGCTTATGACTGAATAGAAGTTGTACATATCGACTGCTCGAACTGGGAAGAAGGGTTGCAGATAAAAGGATCCCTGCTTTGTCAAGAAGCTTATAACTTCCTCAGGGTTGCCCTTTATACGCTGCAAGTTGCCACATGCCTGCTTTTGCAAACCTGCAAAACGCCCACTGAGGGCTACTGCACAGGCAGAGTAATTCTGTAAGGTGTTTAAGCACTTGTGGAAGGAAATTCTCTTACACCTCCGTGGCCTTGTACTGTGACTGCAAGTTGGTGTTAAGAAAAAGAACACAAAGAAAGATTTTAGTGAGGTTTGCAACGCTCCAGTGGGAATGGTCCCCTCTGTTCGCAAAGTGAAAGTCAGCCCTGCCTACAGGAAAGTCAGTAAAACCCACTCGTTCAGCTGTCACCTGGACTTTTCCAATAGAGGAATCTGGCACCAGCCCCCAAGATTGTCCAAGCATGCAGTGGTGCTATCTGTTTGGAGGAGCTGTAGGACCCATATTACAGCTTTTAGTGAGCTCCAACCTCAGCAGGGAGGCAGGAACCTGGCCATTTAGGGATGCAAGTCTTGCTCTCTGTCCATACTGGAATCTCCTGGGTTCTGCTGCATCAAACACCCATCAGGACTGGAGAAGCAGGTTACTTTGCCTCTCATGGGAGGGATTGCATGATCCTCATGATAAGCAGCTGCTGCTGGATCCCCATCCCTGCCAAGTTCAGCAGCAGTTCCTGACTCCAGGGCTGAGAATCGTACACCCATGCTTTCCCATGCTCCATGCTCAAGATGAGCAAGAGCACGTTGGTAGAGAAGAGGCCAAGGAATACCACAAATAGTAGTCTTTTCTACATGTTTTGCACAGTATTGATTAGAAGTGATCAGTGACTGTGACAAAATTAGGAAAACAACGTTGTTCAGTGTTATAAATAAATTATCTCTCTTGACTAATTCATGTTGAAAACTCTTGTTACAGGGTTACTTATGTATTTCTTCATAGAATGCATGCTGCCATATATGAAAATGCTATTTGAATAATTGAAGACAATAAGATTTTAATAGTTTGAGCCTGATTCAGAAATGCAAACTATGTAGTCCCCTTCAGTCTGACATATTTAACTTGCTGTCTACAGAATCAGTGTTTTGAGCATCATTTGATTTTACACTATAGATTTATGTTGCCCACATTTTGTCATATTCTGTGCAGCTGGAAATTTTTTTTTTGATGGCATAACGTCATTGTTATTTAAAATAATTAGATGTACGAGAATACTGAAACTAAACAAATTTCATGTTGTTTAGAGCAGAAATGCAGTTTGAATAGACAAAGGAGTTCTGCTACATTGATCTCTGCACTTTTTTGTTGCACACACAGCCTTTTTGTTGCTGAGGTTTTGTGACTGGACTAAAGAAGGGAAACAGAAACTTTACAAGATACTTTAAATTCATAGCGTTAATTTAGATGCAGCCCTTAGCTCTCCATGATGGCTCTGATTTGGGCTTCTGTCAGTAATGTTCCATGGACTATATTGTGAGGACAAGGAGGAATGGCTAGTGTTTTGATGCACATTATGGTATATATTATTGCATGCAGCTGCTCTGTAAACACTGAAACATTAAGACTCACAGCCTCAATTAAATGTTATCTAGCTGATAGATATGATATTATTGATTTTATTGACATTTCTTGACACAAGGTTTAAAACTTTAGTTAACCATTTTAAGTGAAGTAGCAGCTCTACAAGCTGTTTGGAGTTAAGAAAGGCAGGAAGGAGAGGATGAGAACTGACTCAGCATCAGCAGTCTGTGTAGGACAGTATATAAACCAGCAACTTCCTGGAACTTTGTAAAATGAGCAGAATTCTTAGTCCCTGCAGGCCTATATGGGATTTACAGCCTCCTGCAGAGGAAGGGAAAATCATCTGCTTCTTGCAGGGTTGTGATTCATGCAGAGAATTGTAGCTGAGAGGCAGTACTTTGCCTCTGCAGTTGGCAGGAGTACCCACCTTCCTCTTTTTTGGTCCTCACTGCAGGCTGTATTCTTCATTTCTATGAATTAAAATCATAGAATCATAAAATTGCCTAGGTTAGAAGAGACTTTTCAGATCACGGAGACCAGCCATCAACCTAACACCAACAAAGCCCATCACTAAATGAGATCTGTAAGCACTATATCCACCCATCTTTTAAATATCTTCAAGGATGGTGACTCAACCACTTTCCTGGGCAGAATGTTCCAGTGCTTAATAACCTTTCAGTGTAAAAAATATTCCTAATATCCAATCTGAACCTCCCCTGGCACAGCCTGAGGCCGTTTCTTCTTGTCCTATCGCCTGTGACCAGGGAGAAGAAACCAACCTCCACCTCTCTACAACCTGCTTTCAGGGAACTGTAGAGAGCGATTAGGTCTCCCCTCAGCTGCGTTTTCTTCAGGCTGAACAACCCCAGCTCCTTCAGCCTCTCTGCATTAGACTTGGTCTCTAGAGCCCTCACCAGCTTTGTTGCCCTTCTCTGGACATACTCCAGCACCTCAATGTCCTTCTTGTAGTAAGGGGTTCAAAACTGGACACAGCGCTCAAGGTGGGGCCTCACCACTGCCAAGTACAGGGAAAGATAGGATAGGATAGGATAGGATATCATTTGATGCCGTACCATTGTTCCTGCTGCCCACTTACATGACTAAACTTTTCTCTGTTGATAATGAGTTTGTAGCTCCAGACATCATAACATCTATTTTGTTCCCTTACTGGTCTAAATAGTGTGTTTGCAGAGATGCAAGTGATGTGCTTTTTACAAGATATATGACTGTGGAAACCAGCCTGGTCATAAGTTTGTTCTGCAAGACTTTCAGGTATTCACTCAGCTTTTCAAAATGACAAACAGGGCTTTCTCCCTGCCTGCCTTAGACATATATCATGGAATCACAGAATTGTCAGAGTTGGAAGGGACATCTAGGGATCATCTAGACCAACCCCCTGCTAAACCAGGATTGCCCAGAGCACATCACTTGGGACTGCATCCATATGGGTTTCCAGAGAAGGGCACTCCACACTCTCCCCGGGCAGCCTGTTCCAGGACTCTGTCACCCTCACCATAAAGAAGTTTTCCCTCATAGTAGAATGGAACTTCCTATGTTCCAGCTTCTGCCCATTGCCCCTCATCCTGTCACTGGGAACCACTGAAAAGAGTCCAGCTCCACCCTCCTGCAACCCACCCTTCAGACACTTAGAAGTGTCTTATATAGACATTTTAAAATGGATATCAACTCACCTTTCTACATACAACAGATGCAAATACATGAGAGATAGAGGACGGGGAGAGAAATGCAGACTGTTAATGTTATATTTCATGAAACAATGGCAATGTATGTGACATGAGAGGCTCTCAGCAAGCTTGCAAGCTACAGTCCCATTCCTCCTGGCCTGGAGTCCATGGGCTCTGTGGGAACGCGGGGTCTGACTGCAAGCAATAGCTTTGCAAGGGACTTTCTGTTCCCTTAATGCTATTTACCGCTGAGTCTATGGGAAGCCAAAGAGATCCAGAATCCCATTGGCACAGAAGTACCATATTTCCTAGTTTAACCTGTGCTTTTAATCCACATAACGTTAGTCAGGCTTTATGGGTGTAATCCAGAGCCCATTGATCTCAGTGGAAAATTGCCTGATGATTCCACTGGGCTTTCGATCACCGCCTGTACATGTGGTGTTAATTTCACCTTTAAATCTTGCACAAACCTACCCGGTTTGTGACCCGCCTAATTTTTCAAGGTTATACATAACTGAAAGTTAAGTGAAAAAAAATTCTTCCCCCCATATACCTGAGACAAAGTTCTGCCGAGTTTGGCACGAAGTGGGAGGAAAAGCAGGAATTTTTGGATGTGAGTCTTCCCCTTACCCTGCCCCAGTTTTGTGTCTGGAGGACCCCTGTGCCATGGAGGTTCACAGACTTGGCTTCAGCACCTGGCCACGCTGTCTAGCTCCAAACTTGGCCTGGCCTCAGAAGTGTTTTTTCTCAAAACCATGGGTGCCTCCCACAGAGAGCTGAAGGGGATGGAAAGCTTAAGCAGTCCCACAGGGAACTTAAATCCTAATTCAGGAGTACCAAAAATTGATTCTTTGCAGCTGTGGAACAATTTTTTCTTTCCTGAATTGAGGGAAGGGAAGCTCGAGGAGATCCAATACATTTATAGGAGCCAAATTTTTTATTGTACTTGGAAATTTTATTTGATCAGCAGCCTTGAGATTTGAAGAGGATTATTCACCTCCCTTCCTTGTTTTGAGAACTAGCATAAATAATCCATTTAGTGATAATGCTGTGCCTCCCAGTGTGCTTGTTTATCATTAGAGTTCTCCAGTTTTCAGTGGTCTAGTGCACTCTGATTCCTGGCTGGATTTATGATGTGAATGTCAGGCAGTAACTCCATCCCTCTGTTTTTAAGCCAAATATCTTAATTTTTATATTGTATTCAAATTATACATTTATGGAATCATTGGGAAAATATTAAAATTCTCACCATACTTAAAACCAGGTTGGAAGTCAGCTTCAACCTGAAAGTTAACTCTAAGTCTATAGGAGTGCCATTTATACAATATTAACTTTTAGTAAATTTTCTCTATGGTCATCATGTGGGTTTTGAGCATGCATATCAAACACATGGCCATTTTTCTTCACTCTGTAGTGTCTTTTGACTTATTTTATTAGTATATTGTATCTTTCTCTAGAAGAATCTGAGATTTTTTTAAGGGTTCATTATGTTTAACCAGGCTCTCTTGTGATACATCAAAAGAAGGAACAGTCAGTGAAAAGGATTGCCCCCCCCCCCCATCTTTATTAGTAAGACCTATGGGAATAAATGTAGTAAGGACTTGTCCCCCAAAACTTTCACACAGTGATCAGTGTAGTCCAGCTGGCATGAACAAAATCAATGTGGCAAGCACTGACCAGATTACACTTACTATCGAACTGGTAGGTCTTAAAATGCAGTTGGTGCTGGGGATTCAAATGTGACTGTGTGATTTCAGGACTTTAGTGAAAGAAGGCTTCCTAGTATAGAATGGTTGACTGAAGAGGAGGTGCTATCCTTGGAAGCAGTTTAATAGAATCATAAAATCATAGAATGGTTAGAGTTGGAAGGGACCTTAAAGATCATTGAGTT
>VXBW01001549.1:1130716-1178594 GCA_013400375.1 Thinocorus orbignyianus
CAGTTTAATAGAATCATAAAATCATAGAATGGTTAGAGTTGGAAGGGACCTTAAAGACCATTGAGTTCCAACTCCACTGCCATGGGCAGGGACACCTCCCACTGGACAAGGTCGCTCAAAGTCCCATCCAGCCTGGTCTTGAACACCTCCAGGGATGGGGCATCCACAGCTCCAGTGTCTCACGATTAAACTGTTTCACAAAACTATTTAAACTGTTACTTACTGCCATTTAAAACTATTATTTAAACTAAATGGTTTAGTTTAAGAGTAAAACATGAAGTAGGGTTATATTGCTTTTATCTTGGCAATTAAGTATGATCTTTACAATAATTATTATCCAATCTCATAACAGACCAATAAATATCTTGTTAAATTATAGAGCCTTCAGATAAGATTTACAAGAATGCCACAAGATTTGAAGAACATACCTGGGAGTGAGAACCGTGAGAAGCTAGATCTGTTTAACTCAAACAGTGACAGGTAAGGAGGCTCTTGGTTTGTCCTGGTTTCCAGCAGGGATGGGGTTGATTCTCCCCTCTCTCTACCCGGCACAGCTATTCCACCCCATGTGTGCCAGGGCCAGGGGCAGCAGGGAGCCAGTCGGGGAGGGGAGGGGCCACAACCGGGAGTGGGCGTGGTGACGTCACGGCGTAGGCGTATATATGGGTGGGCGGCGCCAGGGTGCATCTCAGCGGCGTCGGTGGCGGTCGGGGCGGTGCGGCGTGGGCTGCAGTTGATACTGTACTCGTGTTTGTCTCCTCCATCTGTGTTACTGTTTCCCTGCAATACCTGCTGTTTTGGTAAACAGTTTTTTATCTCAACCTGCGAGTCTGCCTTTTCTTTCTCGTCCTCTCCACACCGCTGGGGGGCGGAGCCGGGGGACTGCCACGTGGTGCTTTTGTTGCCGCCGAGGCTAAACTGTGACATGGTTGTATTCAGGGGTAGAAGTATCTATGATTCAAGTACAGCAGGTGCATAGACACAATCACATCACAGGACAGGGGTCTGTGCACCCTTTCTGCAGTGCAGATGTAGGAGATGTGGTCTGCGTAGTTTCTGCAGTAAAGGAGAGCACAAACTCAATAAAAGGCAGGTGTCCCTGTGGTCTGACATGGATGGAAAGACATTAGTCAGAAAGAGTATTGTAGGCATTGCAATTAGATTGTTTTGGACCAGAAATGAGTCATTGGACCCACTGAATCATCAATTTGGATGTTTTTAAGAGTTATCTTCTACTTCACAAGAACTAGTCTGAGAAGGCTCAGCATTCAGGTTGCTACACTGGAGGAGTGTCACAGGCATTCTGGATTTATTATTTGTGAAAACATACTACTCATGTTTCTTACAAATCTGTTTTCCAAAAGCCTTTGATTTAACAATTATATAAATTTCTGTCAGAAGTAGGAATTTGTGCCTACAATACACATGTACAGATACAGAAGACTCAGACAAACCCAGATTTTTCATTTTGGCATGGCAGTTTCATTTTTTTCATAGACAGAATATTAGGGTTTCCTTAGCCTTTGTGTGTGCAAGGTGCTCCCAAGTAACATTAATTTCAATGAGAGTTGTAACTGTCCAGTGTTACTAAATTTGAAGCAGGGATTGATTTATCTTTTGTATTACGAGAACAGAATTGTTGTACCTGAATAATAATGATGTTATTCAAGCAAATGAATGCAGAAATTCCAAGGCAAGAAGATCATGGGCCCTGGGCATGTCCTGTGACCCTTTATTTTTAACAGCAGTTGCTCACTCGCTATATATATGGGCAAAAAGATGGCAAACTAAGAAAAGTATCTGAGCATCAACACAAAGATTTATCTTAGGATAAATTACAGTAATTGGAAGACATTTTATCTGAAATATCACATAGTTTGGAGAAAGAATAAAAAATTTTCTTCCTGTTTTGTACTAATATATTTTCTGGTTTGTAATTTATGTGGAAGTTGAATTATCCCTGGGAAAGGCTATTCATATGATATTTCAAGCCTGAGAAAGAGTGAGAAGGTGAAATCCTCTCAAGAAAGATTGAATTAATATTTCCTATCCAATTCTGCAAAACTCTGTCAGTTTGAAAAAAAATAAGTGTGTCCAAAGTCAAATTGCTATAAGCACGTGTACCTGTTCCCAGTTACTGAGATGAAATCTGTAATCAGAATTATACAACAACACCTGAATGGGTCTTTTCTATAACTAAAATGTTCCCAAATACTTCTGAAAATGAAAACCCAAGATCTTTATTTTATTTCAGTCCTTGCCTTTCAATCTTTTGATTTTTAAGTATCATCAAAAAAAAAAAAAAAAAAGATGGAATAATGCATGTGACACTTAAATTCATGCTTAGATAGACAGTATTAAGAACAGGTATAATCTTTGTAAATAACACCTGAGGACAGATAATCATCAGTTACATTGATTTTTCTGCTCAGGATTTTAGTCACTGGCATTAGTCAGAGCTTTGTAAAGGAATAAACACTTTTGTATCGATAGATTTTGTAGATTTTTATAGAAAAGTTTAATTTTAGAATAAAGGGAGCAATAGACTGCATTGTGATGTTATGTTCTTTGCATGAAAGCTTTACGTATGCTACTTAGTTTAGTCCTGAGGCAAATAAGATATGTTGTTTAAGCTCTGGATCCCTTTTCTGTTTTCTCTCCAAGTCCCAAATGAATGTTTGTGAGGAGCTTGGATGAAGATTTGGTCTTTACAGATGTCCATTAACTATTTTCATCCCATGAATCCAAATCCTGTAATGTTTCAGGAGCCCCACCAAGGCACTGAGTGCTTTTTGGCCATGTGTATTCTTACAGTTACAGTTAGGTAATCGGTGCTTACTTCCATGAAAAAGACACCAGCAATGGTTTGAGAAACTGCTGCTCCAGTGAGCTCATCAGGGCTGGATTTGAGACTCCGAGGAGCACATGGTTTATTCTGCCTTGTGTAGCTCTCCACGGCTGAGAGCCATCTAAATAAACTCAGGAGCTGCTTTCGGAAAGGGGATTTAACCTGTGTCTTCTTCATGGAGGCAGTTCACTGCTGTGGACAATGTGGTGCTATAAAAATCTAGTAGTTCTTAGGTGATACTACAGCAGCGCATTTTGGTACAGGAAACTGTTCATACATGAGGCAAACTGAAACGGTGAAGATCTTTGTAATGTCCTTGCCCTGAAACAGATTTGCAGTGCCATCAAGAAACTTCTTTACTTGGATGTGCTATACCCTTAGGACAGATGGGGAAGTGATTCCAGGCCTCTTTGAGACTATTTCTCCCTCCCTCCTTTGTGTGCTGAGCTGAGCTTCAGTGAACACTGTGCACTTGCAAAGTCTCGTTAAGAAAAGATTTCTTCTTTTATAAACTCTCCTGGGTGGATTGTATTCCTCATAAAAAGTTTAAACAAAACCAACACACTTTAATGCCCCTGGTAAGCAACAAGAATTTGAGGTGATTGCCTGAAGGCTCTTCTTACTGAAACTCTGCATTTAGTAATTTTATTTTATTTTATTTTATTTTATTTTATTTTATTTTATTTTATTTTATTTTATTTTATCTCTCTCTCTCTCTCTTTTTTTTTTTTTTTTTTTTTTTTTTTTTTATTTTTTTTTTTTTCTTAAACTTTTTTTTTTTTTTTTTTTTTTTTTATTTTTTTTTTTTTTTTTTTTTTTTTTTTTTTTTTTTCTCTCTCTCTCTCTTTTTTTTTTTTTTTTTTTACATTACATTATTTACCTCAAATCTGCATATGTTTATATTTGATGGCTTTACTTCTTGGACTTTGGAGTCCAGTCATCACGTCTTTTTCCCCCCAATCAGGGAAATGAGTTTGCACTGAAGTCTAAAGTGTTTGACCTTCCTGAAAATCTAAGCCACTTTCAGCATTATAACTCCCATCTCAATTAATTTTGTTTAAGTATTGTAACATACCTTTTACTGGTGGACAAGTTATAGCCCTTATTCATAAGTACAAGCTGCACTGTAAGCACTGCTTCAACGCAAACTTAAATCTGTGTAAAGTCAATACTTTTATGCCTTTATCAAAATAAGAACAGATACTGAGTTGGAATGGCATTGTCTCTTTTCATATCAGGTCTGTCAAAAGAGAATCAGTGAAACTTGTAAAAATGGAAAACGTTTTTCTTTAGTCAGAAAACAATTTTAGAAAATTTTGTTTTCCAAAATACAAAATTAATTACAATTATATTAAATTGAAATGCTGAAATTAAGATGGATGACTAATCAGCTGGCCTCTCCAATATATTGTTTGTTGGGAAGGGACGTGCTTCCCCAGCTGCAGTCATTTGTCACTTCTGTTGACAGATGGAGTGCAATAAATTCTGATCTAGAGTGAGACGCTCTCAGCTTCACATCATCCAGCAAATGTCTGTAATGGTTCTTCTACGTGGCCTTTCCAGTGACCTGAAATATAGATTGTTGCCCGATCGCTACATCTTCACTGGAAGTCAACTTGCTGTTAATCATCTTTAGCATAGAGTTGCAAATGGGTTTTGGGGAACGTGTAAGGAAATGGTAGGAAGTATTATTTTACTTGAAAAACTATTATTAAGGTGCTATTGGAATGCTGTGGTAGAGACCGTGGGAGAAATACTTACCTTTGATTAAGTCAGGAAATTAGAGGACCAGAGGACTAAAGCATAACTACTTTGAATGTTTAATTACTTTTATTTTATTTTTATTTTTTATTTTTTACACCAAATGTTTGTCTATTTCATCATACTTTTCAGCCAGGGTTATTAACTTGTTCCTTGTATATCTAGGTTTCGATTTCAAAAAGAAAGTCTGGAAGGTGGAAAATAGACTTTATAACCGAAAAATGCATATTTTTTTTATATTTCTCATAGTATAGGCTGAAGAGTTACGTATGGCCTGTGATATAAATATCCCTGTAAAAGCAGCAATGCAGTGCATGCATGTGTTGTGGGAGAGAACATGTTAATTTTCTAGTGTGCCAATCAGTTCATGGGTTTTAATGAAGAACTGAAGTGACATCTGCTGACATGCAGTTTCATCCATAACACAGAATTTCTTAGTCAATGCCATTTATAATGTTAATTTCGAAAAAGATAAATATTTTTCAGTGAGAATGACATCCAGGCAGAAAAGCAATGAAACAGGGAATCTCCTAATTCAGTTGAAGAGCTGTTCTGTTTAAAGGGCCCCAGAGCAATGGGAGCTGAAGAGCACAAGTCAGGAAGAAAAGACAGCATGATTACCGAGTACTGCATAGTTTGCCTTTCCAGAGGGAAACAAAGTAAGAGTTATAGTGATAAGGTGAGGGGGAGGAAGTTTAACACTGCAATACTATGTAGGTTGAAATAGAAATAAAATAAAAAACGAAACAGGTCAAAAAGATTAAAAAAAATCAGGATTATCTACGGGAAATACCTATTTCCAACTGAATTAACTGAATGGCCAGACTGCCAAGTGAGAAACTCACATTTTATAACTGCAGCAGAGGATGGACTATGTGGATTAAGTCATCTTTTGTTACTACTGTCAAAGTAAAAAATTAGAAAGCAAATGTATACTTTCTCCAGAAACGTTCAAACTAGCTTAAATTAGAAAAAATGCTTGTGCCGGTGATGTGCATTGTTAGAACAGTCACAAGGAAAAAATTATTTCACTAGCAACTGAGGTTGTTTTCTCTTCCCCCCTCACCTCCCCGCAGTTTTCACAGTAGCCTCCAGCTGTTTTCCTTGGGATGCAGCCCTATTGCTCTGGGGCATCCAACCTCCAGGGTATAAAGAGTAGTAATTTTTAATTTCAATCTCCAACACCTGCATGAGGGAGAGAGCTCTGGTCCTTGATAACGTTTAGTCATTGACTTCCCTGAAAATAGGATTGAGCCATAATATGTCCCTGGACAGCCAAGAGACGTTAGAGGCTAATAAGTCTTATGATATATGCATACTATTGATTTATCATTCTAGCTTTTAAAATCTGAATACCAATGGCATTTACGCAGGGATACATATTAAGCAGGTCCATATGGAAATATTTTCCATGCATCAAAACCTTGTACTTAGAGTTTTTGCATTGCATAGTTTTTTAAAATCACTCAGATTGTTCTCAGATACATATATATATATATTAAGAGATATGAAGATATGTTGGACTAATAAGCTTTAAATAAAAACCAAGTGTTCATAGCTCTTCTCCTTTGGTAAATTCTCAAAGTGAAATTTCACTATGTCCTTGAAATATAGGTTTAGCAGATAAGGGAACTGAAAGTCTGATCTAGAGACAAGACAAACGCCCCCTTGGTGCTGCACTTGAAAGGATGGGCTTCTAACCATGGAGAAGTTTAAACTTGTGAGGAAAGATGTGCAGAGACATGAGATCTAGAGCTTTCTCTTGAGTTTGCATGTGTTGCACTCTCCCAATAGAGCCATTCTGTTGACTGTTAAAGCCAAGGCACGCAGCCTAATATTTCCTAATGTGCATTTTAATTTCCGTTGAAAAGACGTGCGCTTTCGGATGTGGCTCTGCTGTCGTATCCTTTCAAATGTACACATTTTACTTCTTTAAAAGCTTTGCTTTAATTTCCAAACCTGCAGAAACAACAGCAGAAATTTAGGTTAAGGTGCTATCCCTGGGAACATTAAAGCCAGGAAGGCAGCAGGAGAAAGTCTGAAGATAATACCTTTTAGTGAAACAGCTCTCCAACACCTGGGCACAGTTCCAGCTAAAGAAGGGACAACCCTCCCCCCCATGTTAGTCTGCTCCTACTGGTATTAAGGACTTTTCTTAAACCCTAAAAGATATATCCCATCAGAGAATACCCAGCTAACTATCTAATGTTAGAAGAAAGATTTTTTTATATGACGAGATTAGTTAAACAGATTTTTCTGCAAGGGAAAGAACTATTAAACTATGCATTTTTTATGACTGACAATCAGCAGAATGAGTGTTTCATATAAAATCTATTTTCCTTTTGGGACACAATTTGTTCCTGATCTTTTTCCCTAGCAGATCAGTTTCCAAGGCGGGTAAAAATAAATAGTCTCCTTTAAAAACAAAACAGTGACTGAATTAGTATGCTCCTGTGAAACAGCAATTATTTCTGACAGGTGAAAAGGCCATTAGACATGAATTGATTTTCAGAGGTACTGTGAACTCTGTCTGGTCGACAGGAGCTGTGTGCGCTAAGAACCTCTGAAAATCAGGGTCAGTCTTGCAAGGTGTGGAATGACCTCAACCCGCAGAAAGTTTTCCACACGTTTCAGGAACTGGCCTTTAGAAACGAGACAAGAAATCTGTAAGTCCAATTCTGAAACACAGTCCCTGAGCTGTCATGTTGTCTGCTTTAAAAGGCATTGAACTTGGCACCGTGAGGTCCTGAGAAAGCCATTTAAGTTCCCTGTACTCTTTTTACTTTTACTTCTTCTGTGTCTTGTCCTTCCAAATAGTACCAAGACCCGCATTGTCTTCTTGTGGTCATCAATACAGTGGCCTAACTAGATTCCGGTATCGGTTGGAACCATTTATTACTATGAAATGGCCATTCATAAATGTGAGAATTATGAAATATTACTGTTTTGAGAAAGGGTTGCAACTTTGGTTGTCCCATTTTGAAGCGATGTACTATCTCAGTGGAAATCAATGCCTGAGAATACCAGTTGCATTGGGCTCTTCATATTCTTCTAGAGTAAAAGTAAATTGTGAAATTTTGATCCATTCAAAACATGAAAATCTAATTAATACATGAAAAAGCCAATATAAAACAGGAAACAAACAAGCTGAATGAGAGAATAAAACTAAGTGCCAACACAGATGGGACATCAAGAGTTATGCACAGGACAATGTGTAATTAATAAGTCTTTTCTAATGTCTTCATTTTATTTTCATCTTCGTACAGAAACAGAGTAGATTTGCCTCCCAAAGATCAGTGAACAACTGAGTCCAAACATCTGAATTTTTGGGAAGTTCGGACTGAGGTGTGGTTTCAGAACTTTGTGATGTGAGCATCTTCTGTCATGTCATGATCACTTTTTCTTTCATCCTTTGCATACATCACCATGTATGCTATATGTGCTACAGCCAGTTAATTTTATAGTAGCAAGAAACCTCTGTGAAAGCAATATCAATACAAATATTCTGGCTGTACTTATGGGTTAAGTTTTCCACCTAAAAAGGGCTTTGAAAGTTGACCCTGTTATGACTGCTGCCAAAGATTCTCTAGTCAAGAGCTTCATTTGTGCTTCATTTCCTGACTCTATAAAGGGAGGTTGACAGCATCTGGTTTGCAAAAAAAAAAAAAAAANACAAAGTTAATGTCTGTAGACAGCTTTGGCACTCCCAGGCAGCAGGTGGTTTAAACAGCACCATGTACTGCATGTTTACATGTCTGCATCTCCAGAGATTATTATGTTTGGGTGATGCTCATTGAACTTTTTAGTGTGCTGGTATCATAAGTGTAGCTGGAAAACAGCAATTTTTAGGATTATGATTCCAATAGTATGGATTTTGTTTTGTATAGTGTATTGGATTTTCCTCCTTTTTCCATCAGATGGATAAAAGGAATATATAAATTTCTGGTAAGACATTTATTAAAACAGCGACCAGAATCTTATGGCTAAAATGATGAGATTTTCCTAGATTTATGTTTCCTGGATTATGAGGGAAAAACTTGGTGCTATGCTTGTGTCTTGGCTCTTGCAGCATTCCTCTATAGTCTAGACTAGAAGTACGTCTTCTCCCAAGTACCAGTATTTGGAAATTGTCCTAAAATGAAACTCCTTTATCAAATCCTTTGCACCACAGCCTCCAGACAGGAAATACCAACATGGAAAACCTTGATTTGAAAACTTTGAAAAACTTGATTAAATTCATACTTTGACTCTTTGAAAAGGACTCTTGAGAACTGAAATGTATGCACGGAGCACTTGGGACCTATAGCTCACAAGATGAAACTTGACTCCAGACAGGTTTCATTAATTGGGAGAAGTTATGATGATAAGCATAGCTTTACTTTTCTTTCTTCCTAGCAATAAAATCTGCTAAGATCACAATGTGCTCTATCTTAACTGTCAGACTTGAGAGACTTCATGTTACTGAAGTTTTTGCTTTGTATAGTCATTATGAAACTGTACAAAACAGTTTTTGTGAATACTTGGCTCATTCTCATGACTTTCATGCAGTGTAACAGGTGACAACGAAGCATGTGAAACCTGAGATCAGTAGAGGGACTGGTATGCCTTCACCCAAATTCATATCAATCTATGCAGAGCTAGGCTTTTTCAATGGAAATGAAGCCTCCATTCACTGAGGGGAAAGCCACAGCAGCAGTTTTGTCATTGTCACCTGTGATGCTCATGTTTCATCCGCAAGATGTCTTTAAAAGGAAATGCATCTTGAAGTAAGTAAATCTTATATTTTGAATTTTTCATTCTAAAATACTATAAAGCAATGCTCACTATTTATTTTGTTTATCTTTATTCATTGACAGGCCATTATACTGTATACTATTTAGAATTTACATTAATACCTATTGTTTAGAGCATGAGTGGTTTACTGAGAAGCAGAAAATTTCTAGTTTTTTAAAGATTTCTTTTAATCTGGAAGAGGGGAGATTTAGATTAGGTATAATGAAGAAATTCTTTCCTGTGAGGGTGGTGAGACAATGGAACAGATTGCCCAGAAAAGTTGTGGCTGCCCCATCTCTGGAAGTATTCAAGGCAGGTCTGGATGGGGATGTGAGAAACCTGGTCTAGTGGAAGAAGATCCTGCCCGTGGCAGGGAGGTTGGAACTTGATGATCTTTAAGGTCCCTTCCAACCCAAACAATTTTATGATTCTATGATTAATATTCCCAACATAGTAGACAGGAGTTATTTGTGTAAATCTCAGTCTAATGTCTTATTTTCTTTATGAATAAAGTTGATTTACTTTAGATATTGCAAGAAGCACTTTTTCTCATTAGTACAATAAAAAGAGTTGATGGACCAATTTACAGGTTTGCATTTTGTTTTCATCTATAAAAAATGACAGAAGGAATAGAAATAAAGCAGCACATTTTATGTAACAGGTGCCTTATGATATTAAAAAAAATAATATTTAAACAAGCAATGCTTGATGCATTCTGTCCTTCCTAATGTAGTTGCTTTTTTCCTGGTTTGATTTTACAAACCCAAGCTTAGTGTGTTCTGTAGTTTCCTTAGAATTGACTGATGGATAGGTCAAAAGTTGCAATTATGACCAAAACCAGAACCAAAGTTTCAAAGAAGAGGTTTTTTTCCTCACATTCATCAGAGAAAATGGCAGGATACATTTCCAGTGACCAAAGAGCAAAGGTCCTTTCTTTAAAGGAAACAGGCTACGTGTTACATTGGAGCTCTGTGGAAGTTTAGGGAATAAAATTCTCAATAAAAGTAAAATAAACAAAGAGGTTACTATTAGGGTCTAAATCATATTAGGAATAAGATGCTCATCCTGTGGAGGCAAAAAAGTTTAATCCTAGAAGAGAATCATAGTATCAATGAAGCTAAATTTAATTTTAAGTATTACAGTACTTTTTCCAAGCCTTCTTCCTTTTGTCACCTCCCCAAAAAATGCCTCCTCAAATACACACAGAGTTGTACAACTGGTAAAGTCACATCCAGTACATTAGTTTTAAGCAGAAAAACTTTATAATTATACAGGTCTTAATCTTCCTAATTTAAACTAGTATATTTTTGTACTGTGAATAAAAAAGACCTTTATAAAAAGAGGAAATTGCCCACTGGAAGCTTACTGCATAAAGATATTCCCTGGCAGAATGGACTTAACAGATGCTTCTAATGGGAAAACTTCTGCTCCCAGAAATTTAAAAGAAAAATAGGAATGTGTCATAGATGGAGTGGGATGGGCTACACTGCATTGCAGTTATAGCCTACTGTGCAGGACCTGTAAGATGTCCCAGGAACTAAAATATAAGTACAAGTAACTGTGAGACCCTGACCTGAATGTGAGTACGGCAAAGATGCTTAAAAATATGACGGTTTCTCCTTTCCAGCCTTAGGTCAAACATAGGAATAATCGGAAGTTAAGCTTCTTATATTTCATCTTGGGTTTTCTGAAGTTCAGTCCTCACTAAAATGGAAAAGGAGGTATTCTATACGAGCTTTTGTTCTGTGCATCTGCCTTCCTGCATTGATCATGCCCCTTTTATATAACTGTAGAAACAGGGGCACATGGGAAGAGAAGTATTTCTTTTGAGGTAAATCAGACAGAGGGAGGCAGAAAGATGTGATTATCAAATCAGGATTCATTTGAAAGTGGGTTAAAAAATATGAAGGTATAGTAAAAAATATTACAGAGTGTTTAAATGAGACAAAATATATGAGAATATGAAGAAAATTCAGAGTTCTGCACCCCTGCTGCAAGGACATAAGACAAAGACAGACATACTCAAGACTGGTTGACTATTTCAGAAAAGGTGATCAGAGCAACCTATTTTCTAGAAGAAACATCAGACAAGTAATGTGACTTGTATCATCTGTGGCTACTCTAAATCGGTGACCTGTAGTGGCCAGATGCCTGCTTACTTCTGGGTGGGGTAGTTCATGATCAGCCTGGACAGGCCAGTGGAACAAGCCCCTGCCATCAGTCTCTGCACCCACGGTGAGACCACTTAAGTGCTTTACCATTGCTTCTCTTGTTCCATTAGGTAATAAGCTGGTTTTAAAGCAAAACAGGAGTAGGAAAAGAAAAAAAAAATCTTCCTTGTGATTACGCTGTTGTGTAATTACTTGTGGGATTTACACCACATTTTTCCAGGTCCCCTGACACAAGCCTGCATCGGAGATGGGATATGGATCCAGAGGAAGCGGTGACCAGCGGAAAAACATGGTTGTTTTCCATCTGTTTCTCAAGGTAAAAGTAATGTCACCGTCTCTCTGGTTGTCCCTAAGTCCGTGAGAGTTAAATGTCTGTTGCTGTTGCGATAACAAACTTCAGTCAGGCTAGATCTATGAAAAATCTGATTAAATTCATGCACTATTAGTATTTCTTCTCAGCATCTCTTGACCATGGCCCAAATTAACTGACATTAGTGAAAAGGATATTTTGGATTTCAATGGATGTATAATCATGCTCTTACACTGTCCAGCATATTTTTATGTATACGCTTTGATGTATATGAAATCTTTTGCCTTCTCTATTGTTGCCCTGACAACACTTTTCTACTTGGTTGTTGGTATTATGAGGTTTTATTTAGGTGGCAAATACCTCTATAGCACAAATGTATCACAAGAAAGTGCTCACACAGTGTGCTTTATCCTGCCAGCAGAAATACATGAGTCATAACACATCGCAGAGATAATTGCTGGTGAGATGCAGTTCTAAAGCATCTAGAATTGCCTTAGAATTCTAGGCAATTTAGCCTTTATAGATGGATATAATATTATAGAACAATTTATTGTGAATTAGGAGGGCAAGTTCTTTTAATGATACCAGAAGCCAGAGAACAGATTTCCAGCAAACTGCTTTGAACATTTACCACGTAGCATGTGCTATCCTAGGTTTTCAAGGACATGTATTAGCTTTCACCTGGTACAGAGAATAAGGGGATTGGAAGGGAATAAAATATCTATAATTTATAACAGGATTTTCTATTTTTATGTAATAGTAATTTAATCCTAGATTAAACTCCATAAATACTCAATGCTGTTTCATTGCATTCCATTGCATCGTGATACAAACAATTAATTTTGATGCTGTGTCCCACACAAAAGGAGAGATCGATTAAAGTGGGTTTTTTTCAGTTCATGCAACAGAAAAAAAAAACAATCCAAGTGTCACTTTTTCTCCCTAGTATTCTCATCTGATGTAAAGAAGCAATACATCAGAAAAAAGGGGAAATGTAATTCATGTAAAAGTTATTCAGATAAGGCTGACATTTACTCATATAATAATAAAGTAATACTATGTCTAATCGACTTATCAACACAGCGATCTGACACTTCGATAATGGACTGGTACGACCTCAGAGGTTAGCAATGAGATTGCTTTCTGAACATGCCAGTCCTTACCCGTGCCTTTCTGAGCCTCTGAAATGTTTTCATTTACATAATAATATGGGCACAGTGGCTGCAGTATGACAGAATGAAGCCTGAAATCTTAGCTGCCATCTGAGACAGCGTGCGCCTGCTCTGCTTGCAACGAAGTGCTGGCCTACAGGACTCCAAACTTGCCCTTTTACGGCCGAGATGCAGCAGTCATACCAAAAATGGACTCTTACCATGTCAAAACCTGTTGTGTAAAGCTTAAAAATATATGCTTATTTGAGTAAGTAAACATCTTTATTATTCCTTCTTGAAATAAACTTTTCCATGGCGGAAAAATTGGAAAAATCAAACATCAAATGAGAATTTTAACTTTATTACTATGAATACCTGGGGTTTTTCTTCTTCACTGTTAGAGGTATGTCTAGAGATGACACTGTGAGCATAAATTTCAAAAGCAAGTAAACAGAAATTTAAAAGTGCAGTGGAAACAGATTTTTAATAGTTTTATGGGCAGTTAATGATCAAAATGTATGTCTCCTGAGATTTTCAAACAGACAAATCACTTGAAATCAATAAGCTTTGGTTGTCTAACCCAATTACAGGCTTTTGACAATCCTACTAGATACTTATTTACATCCTACAGCAGTTAAAAGCATTTGGTAATGTGATTTTTAGACTTGTGAAAGTGTTACTTAGAATCCCAAGTTGCTTAGTTTATTCCTCTCTGTTGAAAGTAAAGCATCTGTTAAGTCACAAGTGTATATATTTTAACGCTTGAAAATTCTCATGGATTTTATTTAGGGAAGATAATTTTTCACTGAAACCACATCTTTTTTATTTTTGTCTTTACAAACAATTAAGTTTCTAAAACATTCAGAAGTGTAATTATATGTGAGGGAACAACTTTAACAACATTTAGACAATTATTTATAATACCTTTCTCTAAAACTTAAATTTCCCATACAATACTTTCACTGCTGATAGAGGTAATGTTAGTCCTATATTTATCATCCTCTAATTCTACTTTTCTGTTATCCTCTCACTGTAATTCCTCTATGTGACAGTTCAGAGTATTTAAGCATCCTTGGTGCCACCCTTGTCTCCTGTAGGAGTGGAATGGGAAGCAGATGGGCTTATGATAGCCATTCCCAGGGAGAGATCCTTCATCGGAGTATGTGTTCTTCTGGGTTTGAGAGAGGCAAACTTTTGTGTTTCATATCCCCTGTGGTGACTCATGGTTTTCTGGGGGACAAGTCACCCTTCTATGGCAAACACTAGGAAGGAAGCAATTTAGGAGAAGAACGTCTTCACTGCAGTACTGAAAAATGTTTACTGACTGGCAATATCAGCTGTAAGGTCTAATCCCTCTTCTGACAGATACTCAGGTGTCTAGTTTGAGACATCCTCAGAAACAAGCTTACATTGCATCAGCTTTGAAGTTATTCTCTTTGGCTCTCATTTTCATGTAGGACTGCCTGGCAGGGGCGATGCCAGCTATGTTTTTGAGGTCAAAAGGAGACATAGTGTGTCTGCCCCACCCATCCACCTCCTGGCAACTGGCAAATCAGAGCCTTGCTCTTCTGGAGGGGAACTTCTGTGTTGTCTAATACAGTGATGATCCTTGGCTTTCCTTATCCACAAGATGATTCGGGACAACTAAAATGTTGCAAGTACTTTTCCCACCAACGCACGTGTGTGTGGACAGGGGAAAGAATATCACCAAAAAAGAGATGTCCCCTGTCTCAAATGTTCTCCTTTATGCACAGATGTGAGTAGAACTGATGCTGGTAGAAACATCTGGAAGTCAGAATGCCCGAATCCTGAATTCACAGAATGAATTGGTGAATATTTGTAACTACTTTTTTTTCTGTGGCTTATTCTCCCACAAGGGATGAAAAAAAGTTCAAAAATACAATCAAATGCATTAAATCACAGAATCCCTTTTTCTTTTCCTGTAGACCATTCAATTTTTACTGCACTGTAAGATTATACTTCAGTGATACATAACCCTGAGAAGCAATATATGAGCAACAAAATCACTTGGTGACATCCAGCTTTGATAGAGTTACACAAGCATTGGTTTGGGATACATGAAGTACAATGGTCTGAGTTTCTTCCAAAGCAATTACATTTATACTACTAAAGTGTAACTGGTTTCACAGAATGTACACTCTTAGGGGAAACTAACGAATTTTATTATGTTTCAAGGGGTTTATTGGAAAATAAACTGGTTATAAATGGTAGGGGCTAGGCTGTCCATGTAAATCAAAGTAGTTGTATTGAATCAGTTGAGCTACATTATTTGATACTGTTAAGGAACTGGTTCTGTAATTCCTTTTGTAAAAAGAAGTACTGGTCTGACTGATTATAACAATTTTATGGCAATACTGTATGAAGTTATAGTTCCTGTTCACGGAAGGCTGGACTGATTTATCAGGTTCACCCTGAGAAAGTTGCAAATTTAGCTGTTTTTCAGAGGTACAGCTGCCTTCCCTACTGCTTTGTCTTGGCTTGGAGCAGAAGTAGAGTTGTTGAAAACTATTCAAAGGAAAATATTGTTTTTTGTCAAAACCAAATTATTTTATATCTAGAAAGACCATAATTCTTTGATGTGAGAAAGTCAAAACATCTCAGACTTCTTGCTTAATTTTGAAAATGCTTTGCTCTAATTGTGCATTGATTACTTTTGTCAAACATTCTTTTCAAATGTATTGTTTTGATTTTTAAGCCAAATTATATCAGT
Source organism: Thinocorus orbignyianus (assembly GCA_013400375.1). Taxonomy (NCBI): domain Eukaryota; kingdom Metazoa; phylum Chordata; class Aves; order Ciconiiformes; family Thinocoridae; genus Thinocorus; species Thinocorus orbignyianus. The sequence continues at coordinate 1,146,462 of VXBW01001549.1, forward strand.
ACATTTAATTGTACATATTTTCATACTTCTTTTCAACTATCAAAGAATTATTTTAACTCTATTCTGCAAAGAAACAACAACATTTTTTAAATAATTTGATTATTTGAAAAAAAAAATCCTGTGGAACAATATCTCTGTGGGGAATTTCAAGTAATATTTCTGATTTGGCAGGAACTAGTTTTTACAATTTTGGACTTTTCCATGGCATTCACTTGTTGAACAGCCACAATCTAATTTGTATTTTCAGAACCTAGGAGGTAGGCTTGTACCGCAGAGCCAGGATGGTCCTTCTCATCCAGAAGTGCACTGAGCTAAAGCCATATAATAGAAAAAAATAAGTTAATTGAGTTTGCTGACCTGCAGGGTGACTTTCAACATGTCTTTGAACCGGAGAAAAGTCAGCAGAGTAGGCAGCATAGTGATAGTGTTATTTTTCTCCATGTAAACCATAATACAAGTCATTGCCTTGTAATTTTCTCATGAGTAATTTGTACTCTCCTTTCCATGGGCTGGTTTCAATAGTTAAAGTGCAATATATAATATACAGGTGATAATCTAACCTTACAAGATCTGATTGTGTGTTTGTATATACCTAGTTTTGTTGTTAAACAGCTGATTTTGCTTAAAGGAGAATAATTTTTGTGATCTAAGGTACGTTTTCTAAGTCATTTTGTTCATCAACAACTTGATTTTAAAACAATTATCATCTAAAGTAGTAAATTTTTAATTAACATGATATCTGGCAATTATGAGAGTGTTTTTTCCTTCTAGACTACTATATTCTTCCCTGTCCTTTCACTATTTCTGGAACAAAACTTGGACTTATAAGGAAAAGCTTTACTCCAGGTGAATTTCAAGGACTAATTCATTCTAATCCTGAAATTAATGTTTTTTTTGAAAACAATTGTATGCTGATTTTAATTACTGTTCTCATTTTCCAAAAGTGCTTTCCTCACGTTCTATTATATGGCTGTCGTGAAGGTTTTGACTATATTAAAGCTTCCACTATTGTGGCCACATATAGATTATGTGGCCAAGTGCAAACTTAAGAAAGTAGTATCTGGTGATCTGGCTTTGAAAAAACCTGTGTTACGTGATGAGGAGAAAGACAGATTAAGTGTATTTAATAAAAAGGAAAAGAAAGAAAGGATGAAAAAGTTTAGATTAAAGATTGCCTTGATATAGCTTTTAGGTCTTGAATGAAATCATTGCAGCAATTCTCTCCTTCACAAATCCTTTAGTGGTTTACCTTGAGTACATCATATGACCATCTATTACTCTTAGAAACAAGAAAATATAATGAGATTTTTAGATTACTTTTGAGGTACTGTAAACTGTTTCCTCAAATTTCTAATGCTCTAGGTTAAAAGAATACAGGAATAATGAACATATATATGTATGCAATATATATACACACACACACATATTTTTGATGTTTGTGTGCATGTGTGTTCATATATACATATGTGTACACACACATCTACATGCTTTTATGTCTCTGTGTGTGTATATACGTGTCCCAGAAGCTTATAGACTGTCAGTACAGTTGGAACTGTATGGTGCTTTCAAAGTTTTTAAACACTTTTAATAAATTTCATCATACATTTCCAATATCGTGTTTCTAATGAAAGAAATTAAAGAATTAATTTTGTCCTCTCCAACTCATAGAGGTAGATAAGAAGAAACTTAGGCTGAATTTCTTACAGGGATGACTATAAGGAAGAAACAAAACTCTTATATTGTTATATTACCCTGAAAGTTTTAAGGGGATTTATTCCAAAGAGCTGATGATGAATTAAGTTAACAACTACCTATAGAAATCTTAAAATTAATAAATTGTAATAACACGGAATTGTAGCCCCCCTTGTCTTCTGTCTCCTTCAATAGTCTTTCATAAATGCAACTTGAGATAACATTCCATGTAGGTAAGAAATTGCACAAAATTGTCTTTGTATGATCCCTTGGAGGTAAAAGAAAAAGCAGTTTAGAATAATGTAGTTTGTTTGAATCAGATGGGGTAGATAACTTGAATGGAGCCCACAATGCTGACATATAGAAACATGCTTTCCTCTGTTGATGTTAAGAGAGGGTCTAAAGGTACCTTAAAAATAATAGTGGAGGATTATGGCTTCCTGTCATGCCAAAATTGCCCTTCTACTCTCTTCCTGGTTTTCTTTAACTAGTTGAATAGCGAATAGGAAGTGTATCATGGTCACAGCGGAGTTTGATTTTGAACATTAAAAGTTATCACTTCCCTTGCTGAGCCCGTAGATGAAAAAATCTGTCACTGGAGAGAACTGAAACCAATTACTTTTTACTTGAAGTATACAGACTACCAGCAGAAGCATTTTTAAACAGTAACTAAGGAGAAATCTTTGTAAAAACATAGTGTTCAGTACTGGTCCTGAACCTGGCACATGAGGGATCCAACTGCACACTCTCTACCTATTTACTAAACATGAACAGAGTAGGTAGAAGCTTAAGGACCATTAAAGGAATCATCCCTCATTTACGCTAGTGCCTTATCCAGAAGTTTTACATTATTTTACTTGTAGAAATCTGAAGTCTCTGCCTGAGTGGCAGATTGGGTAGAATATTTTTCAGCTCTCTCTAGCATTTCCTAGCACTTAGAACTTGGTGCACACATCCCCAGGTGAATAATGATTCTGTGCAATAGATGTAATAAGTTTAAACTCTTTATCAATGTTGATGGAAAATTTGAAGATGATTCTTTAGGAAAACCAAGAGAAAAGTAGAGGATGACAGTGGAAACTGTTTTGCCCCTTTAATGAACATTGGTTTTGAAATTAACCTAAATATACATGAGGAATGTAACTTGGCCTCCTCCATCCCTTGAGGACCATCAGAACCCCAAACCACTTAGAGAATGAAAATCTCTTCAACATGCCTGACCCTTTTCCTGAGCAGGTCAGTCATCCATAGGGCTGAGTGTGGTAACTTTCCATGGATCATTAAGAATAGATATAGCCAATCATGATTATTTAAATTATTTTTCTAAGTCTAATGATCTGTGAGGTGAAAAGTGGGGAGTTCAGGCTAGGAAAAGGGAAAACTAGATTGAGTGACTGAACTTCACAATGAAAATGACTTTGCTCTTTAGAATTTATATTTCTGAGGATTTTTAGATATGTAGACATGTAGATAAACATTCAGTCTTAAACAAAAATAGAAACAAATATTTTGTGGATTGAATATTAGATGTATATATAAAATAAACACAGTTTCTTTAGAGTAACAAGATCTTAATCCTAGAATTACAGAAACTGAGAGAGCTCAGCACATGAGAAAATTCTGTAGATCAGCAAGTTCTATCCCCTATGGAGATTGCTTCACGTAGGGAAACCGGTACCCTAATCTTTGTATTACATACCCAGCAAGATATAGCTGCAGGTCTATTATGGACTCAGAGGGTTTGAATCATGTGAGAAATAATGCTACTGGAGAGATGCAATGTTTCTCATTATTTGTAATATCTCAAAAGTTCCTGGATATTGGTTGGGAAAATGGAAGGAATAATGTTAGATCCTAGTTATACCTAAGGGTGACTGCTGAAATGTTATGACATAACTGTCAAACAAGTAAACATTGATGTTTCATGTAAATGTTGAGGAAAATCATAAATCTATTTGTAAACAACCCTCTCCTCCATTGGACTTGGACAGAGCAATGCAAGGCAAGCCCAACTGAAATTAAATGGAAAGTTAAAAGTAGACCCTCCAACAGCGCTTCATAACTTCATAGGAATAAACTTGACAATGTAAGAAAGTTACTGAAGTCAATTTATCTGAGAAACTTGGGACAAAAACTAACTGAAAAACTTGGCATTTTTTTTTTTTAATGTAGAAGAGCATAATCTATCTCAAATATGAACTCCAGGGAAAGGGAAGAAAGGAAACCATGAGATTCAGATATCCTTGGATGACCTAATACTCTCAGAAAGGATATTGAGGCCATAAAGAATGGGAAAAGAATTGACTGATCAACAAAAAAGATATAATGTGGAGGTTTGGAGGTACAGTGAAAAATACAGAAGTATTCAAGCTGATGTAGACCTTGCAAAGGATATTAAAACTACCATTCAGAGATTCTATCCACACACAGATAAAATTAAAAAGAATGAAGAAATGGGTTATGAAATAGAAAGGATAGGTTGTTCCAAAAGAAAAAAAAAGAGGAAAAATGATCTTTTTTGGATGAGGTAGTGATCTAAACAGAGAAAATACAATAGAACTAAGTTATCTGGATTTCTAGGAGTCATTTGATTTGAATGTACGTAAGATATTAATAGTAAACTGTATAGTGCATCAGAGGTTTAAAGCAACTAGAAATTATTTTAGGACAATCTGGTTTCATGAATCACGTTGACAGGAAAGGAAGTAGAGTTCTACTAAAATATATTATGACGAGTATTTAGGAATCAATATAGAAAAGAATTTGAGAAGAGCTGAAAGTACATGCAGATTAGAACAACAGGAACAAATCAAATACGTGAAATACATATGAATGATTCATTTAAGCTTTGAGTTGACCGCTGGCATTCCACTTCCTTATAAAGAGAATACAAATTGTAAAGTCAAATTCTTGAACAAGACAACCAATTTTAGTGAGAGTAATACTGTTAGAGACTAATGTGGGGAATTACACCTATGTGACACAGGAAAAGGACCTCAATACAAGCAAACAATGTGCTGCTGCTGCTAAGAAAGCCAAGAGAACTCTGGGTTGCATCAAGAAGGTCATCAACAGCAGAGATAAAGAAGTCATTATCCCACTCAGTGCTTGCCAGGCCACACCTGGAATACTGTGTTCTGTTTTGGTCCCCACTGTACAAAAAGATTCGGACAGGCTTAAGAGGGTTCAGTGAAAGGGCCACCAAGATGATCAAAAGACTGGAAAGCCTGACGTATGAGGAAAGGCTGAGAGAATTGGGGTTGTTCAGCCTTAAAAAAAGAAGTCTTAGGGGAGACATTATAATCATGTGCCAGTTTTTAAAAGGTGGCTACAAAGAAGATGGAGACTCCCTTTTTATGAGGAATCACATGGAAAAGATGAGGGGTAATGGGTGCAAGTTACCCATGGGGAGATTCTGGTCAGACACAAGAAGAAAATTCAGAATGAGAACAATCAGCCATTGGAACAATCTCCCCAGGGAAGTGGTGGATTCCTCCAAACTGGACACTTTTAAGATTTGGCTTGATCGGATGCTGGGCCATCTTGTCTGGACTGTGCTTTTGCCAAGAAAGGTTGAACCCAGTGATTCTTGAGATCCCTTCCAACCTGGTATTCCCTGATTATATACCCCACATTGTACAGTGGCCCTACAGGGAGAGGAAGATCTACTTTTAATTTTTTCTCAGGCATTTTGTGAAGGTGGACAAAGAAAGCATATAGTAGTAGATTTTGCCTGGAATTCTTGAATCCTGTGAAATGTGATCTTTTAGTTTTCTGGAATCACTTGGAAAGTAGTTTTCTCACTACAGCTGAGAATCTTTTATCCGTGACTCTTTCGAAATAAATTTGAATCGCAAGCTCAATAACTGAAAAAACCCACCTCTTGATTCCCCCCTCCTCCCAGGACATGTATGTGTGAGTCAAAATCCATGAGCCTATGTGTCTCTGAAATGTTTAAGCACTGAGACAAAAAAAAATACATCCATTTATAGTTTCAAAGGAACAGCCACAGAACGTCAATAATGCTATAGCTTAGGTACGAAGTCCTAGGTTTGCTACAGCACTGAATAAAGTTTTTTTCTGACCAGTTTCAACCATATAGTTGAAACAGTTCCAGTCTATATGGACGATGCAAGATAATTTAATCTTGAATTCTTATAATTAACATAAATTACTTCCCTCGTTGCTTGGAAATATGCAGTTGGACTTCCAATGTCAATATACTCTACCTTACACAGAATACTGGGAAAATGATAAAGAACAGATCCACTTATTCAAAGACCAGACACCCCAGCTGAAATATGTTATATTTATTCACAGTTTGGGTGCCAGACTCTCTGTCGTGCCACCTGAACCCTGACCTAGAATGACCAAACACTAGTCATGCAAGAAAGTCTTTTATCATTCCAGATTCTTCAGTCCTTTGAACAAATGTTGTCAATTATGTCATTTAAATATGTTGGGCATGGTGAATAATTGCCTGCTAAGACTAGTCTTTAAGGTGAGAAATAGTCGTCTCTGAACTCAGAAGACAGAAAATGAGACTCCAGGTCCCAATCTCCTTTAATTTACAATGTTCTTTATTCCCCCCCCTTCTGCCTCCAGAAGGGCTTTCAGCTACATTATCAGGACATGCACACTTCTGGTAGTGAAAGGTCACTGATTAATTCACTCTACAACACAGTGCTTTGTGAACTTTTCAGATGTAAATTCTGTTGTTACGCTTGTTGAAGAACATGTAACTGGAAAACATAAGCCTGTTCCAACCTAAACCATCAATGCAAAAGGACAAAAAAGAAGGATTCTTTCAAGAAGCATCACTAATTAGGTGAATGAAAGTAATCAGCAAAGGGCCTGATCTGCAAAGTTGCTTTGCCTCTAACAGGCTGAAGAGCTTCTACTCATTGGTTCTCAGCAAAACATGTTTTTCCAAGTGTAAGACTTGCGACTTGTGCTTGCAATAGGGATTATTTTGGTTTTATAAAAAGAAAACAAAGAAAAAAAGGGGAAAAGTTTGGCAATGAAAACTGACAAGTGCAAGTGTACTCATTTTGTGGGGGTTGGCTTTAATTGCCTTGTCTCAGTTTGTTTTTTTGTTTTTTTTTTTTGGCAGGGGACAGATTACAAAAGGAATGCTTTGCATTTAAAAGGCAATATACTGAAAATATGAATGTATTTTATGGCATTTGCTGAACTTTCAATTCTGGACAGATGTGTGATAGACTCTTTTGTGCAGACCCAAGTGTTTTTAAGATTCTCCAGACCAATGTAGTTTCTCTTTTCTGACCTCTTCATCATATTTCTGGGTACAGACTTTCAGTTTAAAGCGAGCGCGGGGACAGTTTAATTTCTAAGAAATATCTCAAAAGATAAGTGCTAGATTAAGCATACAACATATTTCAAGAGTAGCACCAAAATTATATTTTTTTTTTCCTCAGACAGCACATTAAATAAACAGAACCTACTTAAATCAATAAAACACTTCTGTGTAGTTCCCTTCCTCAGTTGTCTTAAAGCTTCTCAGCGTCCTACAGCATTTGAGTTGGTGTCATTTCAGTATCCTAAATCACAGCTTCTCTACGCCATTGATTCTCCCCCTCATTTGTGAATGTCTTTTGCCTTTGTGAGCACTGTCTTTCTTTGATATTGTTTCATCCAAGTGAATTCTTCTGCAAAGGAAGAGTACCTAGATTACACTCACTAGGTTTCTAACCATTTTTAAATAACTAAACTAATAACAAAATTAGAAAACTATTTGTCTTAAAAAAATATTCAGTTTCCTTCCTTTCTTCTCCTCAAAGTCTATTTACATGATTGAAACCCATGACGATGGCTTAAAAATGCTGTTCTCAAACACTTTAGGCCAAGGGCTATACATGGGATTAAGAGTACAGAAAGATGGTCATAATTTTAAGTCTTCTGGATAGAATTCTAATTTTGCATGAACCATACAATTTCACTAATCTGGCACACACTGCGCCTTTTCCACTCTGCTATACCACACAGGAGGAGTTCTTATACGTTCCTGTGAAAGTGGTTTTTCAGAACACTTTTGGTAAAGAGATTCTGCCCCAGAGGTCAGGGAGAAACAAACTCCTATCCTGAGGACATACTTGATTCAGCATGGAAAATAAAGGAGGACTTTACAGAGGAACAGAGCTGTTTCATGTATTAGGCTGTATGTGTCTGTATTGACTTGCAGTAGATGTCTACACACGCAAAATGAGTTTAAAATACATGAATGTACAATTGAATCTCAGATTCCGTGTGGTTCCTGAAAAAAAGTTAAGCAATGTCTTTCGTTAGCGATTGTCTTTTCTGCAATTGAAATTCAGTGGTTTCATTACTTTGAATTCATGTTGTTTTGGAACTATATGACTACTAGCCTGTTAAACCACTGAGGAGTTTTCATGAAATCAATGTGACCTTTTCTTTATTTCTTTTGTGGCAAGCATGTTTCCATCTTATCAAAGAAGGAACAATAAAGCTGTCTTAGCAAATAAATGAACGTCTTGGATCCTCTGAATCTTTGTTGTATACTGCAAAAATGTAGATGCTTTCTAATAGTGCGACGTGGAATTTGGAATGATTAACTAGGTTTAGGACAGCTTGTTTAATGTTTTTCACTGGTCATGATAAGTCAATTTATAACTTTTGTTTACAATGTGGTTTTTTTTTAAGAAGAGGGTTGTGACACTGGATGAAAGAAAGGATTTCAGAATAACATGTCACTTATTTAGCGTTAGGTGTTAGTGGGCAAAAATGACGGGATCTGATAAGGAGAGATGAACATAAAAAGCAACTACATCAAGCCTCTTTCATGTGATGTTCCAAAGCAACCACACATCTTCAACACACTAAGGCCACGGGGTGTTGATGTATGGGTAGACTTTTGACTTCTAGGAGTGAAGATTGAAAGAAAAAATTGGTGCTTATTTTTAGAATAGGGTACTATTCTTTATATTAAATTATTGTATGAAATGTTTGAAACTAGAAATACTCTCCAGTTTATAAATATCTAGCTAAATAGCCCATGCGTAAGGAGTCCCCCAACCCTCTCTTTATGCTGCTGACCAACTTCCTCATTTCTGATTTGCAGAAACCTTTACTTCAGATGTTGCTCTCTTATGTTCCGTTGACTTCAAAATATGTCTTTAAAAACCGCAATGTAATATCCAGCACCTGCAAAATATTGTGAAGTATTAGGAACAGTTGTAATGAAAACTGACTGCAAGCGTCATAACAACAGGTGACATTATTCATAACCTACAGTTGTAACTAGGTTATGATGTAAACTCAGTGATCATAGATGAAATAAGCCAGCTACAAATGTGAAAATATCCTGAACTTTAGAAGTAATACAACCAAATATAATAAATCTTGCCTGCAAATGTAATAAGGCCCTTAGCTGAAATGTAATAAAATCTATCAACAGCTGCAATGTATATGGAACATATTATATAGCTTTACTATGAATTATACCCCCTGCTGTTTATGGACTCCACAATGTCATGCTTTGTCTTCTTCCAGAAAATCAAGTGCTACGGGAATAAGTGTTTTCCAATTTATATTAAGTATGACAGTGTGTTAATACAAAAATGTTGAGGGTGAAAATGAAATTTTGAATCCAGATGTGCTCCTTCGTCATCCTGCTAGCATAAGAGAAAGGATGTGGTCTGCCACATGTGGCTCAAACACTTCCTCAGCTAGACAAGGTAGGAATCAAAATGGATGTTCTGGGTAACTAATCTGTTCCTCTACTGCTAGCAATATAAATACGTACACAAAGAAAGAAAGAATTTTGTTGAGTGATGCGGCAGGGGGAAAGTTCAATCTGCCTGATCTTTATGTGCCTTTCATTTTTGGCTTCTGAAATTTCATTTGAGAATAATATATATCATTTCCTAGCGAGTGCCAGTTGTGACTTCTTTACTGGAGTACTATCCCAACAAATGAACAGGAAGGACTGACGTGATGTGGCTGACTAGTTGCCATCTGTTTGTGATAATCTCGAGCACCTCTACAGTTCCTGAAATGACAAAACACCCAGTGCTGTAACTCAGGAGAAACCTAGAGGCTCCTACGTTAAAATATCAAAGAGAAGGTTCTGATGGTTTCTTTGTGTGTGGAGGTGAGCTGACCTTCAGTAGCGCTAAATCCTTTGCCGTGGAGGGCTTACCTCTGGGTGTCACGATGATTTTATACCAAGCCATTACAATCATGAACATTTCCACTGAGAATGCAGTGTACACAAATAAAAGGGTGTATGTTTTCAAAATCTGTTTATATTTTTCCATGCCCAGCCTTGCCACTGTCCCTTGTTTGCTTTCTGTCACTGCCTGTTATGAGTACAAATGGGATGTAATGTGAATGTTAAGTGTAGTCTCCTGACGCTTCCAGAAACACGTGTCGCACTAAGAATATCACAATAAACAAACCTAAGGATGTTCTCTTAAAAACAAGTTATTACAAAGTACTTTTCGTGGAACTTAATGGTGGATTAAATTATCTTGCATATCTCAAGAAGGAATTAATATCTGCAATATTTATCTTAAAATGTTGTTGTAAAGAATATTGCTGCAGCTCTGCAAGTACAGAGGGAACAATGAAGATATTTGAGAAAATTTGAACTATGAACTTCTACAAGACTTTTTTTTTTTTTTTTAAAGACAAAATGATTATGGGCCTAAATCCCATTAAGGTCCTCTGTACATATATTAAGGTATTTATGTAAGTCCCACTGGATTCAGGAGGTAGAACCTGAAAATAGGAAAATAAAATAAAGTTATGATGAGTTCCTGTATAGAAGAAACAGTAAAAATTACTTAAGAAATCCACAAAAAAAGAAAATGACAGTAAAATGAGGAAAACTCATTTATTTTGTATTTTTAAAATTAATATAATGATTACTTGCAACAAAAGGAGATAAAACATTTCCATTTGCTTTATGTTTTTCGAGTTGACCATGCCCTTTAAAAGCTATGATTACCATAGTTCTTGCTTTCATTTGAAGATACATCTGGATTTAATAACCATTTTAAATTTTATTGTGTTTTGATTTCCAGTTTGGAGTTGTGGAAGACAAATGACTACTTTACTAAACTAAGCCCACGTCTATTTATTTCACAAACGGTATTCTAAAATAACTCTAAATCATTTGTAAGCAAGTGACATGCAGTACACGACTTTTTTGTATAGTATTTTGATGAAATTTACTCAACGCTTTCAGTTTAATTCTTAAGTTCTAACATATTTTTAACTCTCAAACTTTTTGGTGGTATGAGTTATGGCTGAGGAGATAGGTGTATTTTTTAAAACTGAAACAGACAGAGTTATCCTTGCACGAAGAGTGGTGGAGACATGAGCTCAGTGAAATCATCTGTCAAAAGTTCAAATTCAAAGGTCACGTCTGTCACTACTGTTCTAAGATTCTTCTAACTTTATTGCCCAACATAGATGTGTCCTATATGAGTTGTCATGATCGCAGTAACATTTTACCTTTCTGTTTCATGCTTGACTAACAAAGGACTTAGTGCTCTGAAAGAACAGTGATCTAAACTTCACAGACCTTTTTGGGAGATAATCCAGGTATTATTAAACTCATTTTGCAGGTACGTTGATTAGTACATAGAGAGTAAAGACCGTGAATCAAAATCTACTAAAACCCTTAGATCAGTGACAAAAGATTTCCCAAAGACACTCATCAGCACATTGAAAAGGCTAAAAATCACACCTAGAAATGTTGATTTTAGTATCCCATATTCCAGTAGTAAAACTCTTTTGGATTAATTTTGCAATTACAATCCACTATATTCAGGACCAATGACACACCTTAAAGAGCGTAGAGTATGGGTGGGAAAAGGGGGCTGCCTCTAGTGATGGTCTGATACAACATATTCCCTCCTGGAACAGAACAGGAGCTCCAAAGGCACTGCGATTCCAGGAATACATTTATTTTCTTCCCATCCAAAGAAACAGAAAAAGCACAGCTGCACCACAGCGTAACACACTCCAGAAGTTCAGGGGCGTCCTCATGAGAGGTCGCTTTTTCCTAGAGCTCTTCGGGGAGCTGACACGAAACATAGTGGAGCATTAAATGAAATGCATGGCACTGACATTTCAAACTTCTTTCGTGCCAAAAAATGGAACACCTGCACTGGACAATAGGAAGTGGATGATTAGAGTCAAGGAAATTTGTCAAGTTTTAAGCGTGACACTTTACTCCAGATCCTACAAATGAAAGCCATAAATGAAAGGCTATGGTGGTGAAAATCCTTCCAAACCCTATGTGTGTGCAACAACTTAGTTATACTCTTCAGTCACCTGTTTTTTCGATTAATATGTTGGGGTTTTTTTTAATGAGGTGAAAATATGAAAGAATTTGAAAACTCATACCACTTAAAGCTCCTCCTAAAGATAAATGATAAAAATACATCCAAAAGAGAGGGATTATGAAAATTCCCTTATGGCATAATTCCTTTATCTACTGTCAATAGTAATTGTTGCAGTATTACAGTTCAACATTTAAATTTAAACCAGGAATCCCCAAATACTTATAACAACAAAGAATATTCTGAAAATGAAACTTGGTTATTATCCTTGTCAAACAGTAACACCTTAAATGTAAATTTTACCCCACAAATTAAAGGTATGATAAGTAAAGATATGACAAGTAAAGGGATGATAATGGCAATCTAGTAATGACTTGCTGTACTAGGTGTTGAGTTTTATTAACTTAACTGACGTTCACTGGAGACCAATTTCAGCACAACAAGCCATTTCATTAGGTTTTTCTTTGTTTCTTATTCTTAAGGTTACAATGTCTGGATGTCTGTAGCATGGTGATAATATGAAATATTTCAATATAGGAAATTATTTTTTGATACATTTCAATTTCGCAATTATAGAAAAAAAAAGGAAACTGCCTCTTGCTCCTAACTGGAAAGCCTTTACTATTAATAAGTTAAGCAGAAACTTGCTGTGATCTAGAGAAATTCTACAATATTTCTAATTTGTGCTATTTTTAAGCATTTATATTTGTCAGATCCATTTTGAAACTGATAAGGAATTAATTTTACACTTTGTTCTTTGGGATCATAATAGTGACTTCTTTTGCTTTTGACAGTTGCTTCTATATTACAAATAGAGCTTGTGATATGGAAAGGCAAAGATCTTTCTGAATTTCTTATAATAGTGCTGTTAGTGTATGATCATATTCCCTCTTTCAGATGGATGGTGCTAGTACTGTCATGTGGGAGTGGGACACTTACATGCAAATACTCAGATCATGATGACAGGTGATTCCTTCTTTCCCTGCTCTGGCAGTGACTCTCAATGTACAAAGGTACTCCTCTGCCATTAATTGGTCCTTTATGTTTATATTTACATGTCTGTATGTATTTATATGTATACATATGCCTATATATATGTTTGTGTGTATATACATACGCACAGCAATCGTTCCACTCTGCTGCATATATATCCAAGGACATTTACATGTTGTTGCTATGGCAGGATCCTGCTAACATCTGAGAAATAAAAAAATAAATACCACCAGAGGGCTCACAAGCTATTTTATTTTTTTATGTCAACAGCTGTCTAAACCAACGAGTGCTGAGACTTACACCTTTCCAGGGATTCAGTCACCCACGTTTTTAATGTTTCTGTGCGGACATCAAGGTGTCTGGATCCCAAGGTGAGGGTACATTACCCCTTCTTCTGACACCAGCATCTGATTTCAGTATTATGATAATTTTTCTGCTGAGTAGAAGTGTTCACTCTTAGCCCCAAGAGTTCCCATCTCTGTGGAAAAGAAATTGCTGCCTGGAGTTTAGATGTGCTCAAAGTGTAATATACTTAAACATATGTTTGGAGCCTATATATCGCATGTGCATGCAAACACATGCTAGCAATACAGTCCTGTGATCTGTTTGAAGATGGACATGGCTGTAGGTACATGAGTTGCCTAAATTAAATAAGCTTTTGAAAAAGATACTCAGATGGCGTACTGCCTCCTCTTTTTTGAACTCCATATGTATTTCATTGCCCAGGTCAGCTGTGTCTCCCTTAAGAAGTAATTCTGATCACAGAGTTTTTTCATGGCAGAGAGTTTGCTGCTCCTCTAAATCACGGATGCCTGTGTAGAAGTAGGCTGGCAGCAAAAATGCAAACAATGCCATGTATTGACCATATGCTAAAAAGTAGGAACAAGGAAGAGTGTACATAAGAGAATGACACTGTTATAAAAACAAAGGACTTTGATGGTAGATTTGAGAGAGAAAAGGGAAGGAAGAAAGAATCCCAGATTGGACAGACTGACAGAAGTGACTGCATATACACACAGATCAACAGTGATCATAAAATCCTTTCTGCAGGGCATAACGTGGGAAAGTCTGAGAGATTCATCTTCACTTGTTGAAATCTAGCCCCAAATTATCTCCAGTCCCTTTATTTCCTCCCCATAACCACCAGTATCCTTCCCTCAGTAGCTCTTATTCTCCCTTCCTTCTCAGTTTTATTCTTTCCTTGTGATCTCTACCGAAGCTGGCTTTGCTCTTAAACCTCCCTTTGATTTCTCTGCTTCTCTAATTCCTTTCCTTCCCTCTTTGTTTTCGTTCCCTTTGCTTGATGCCAGAGCCTGTATTTTCAATTCTTCCCACCCTTGTGCTCTCAGCTCCTCACTCCCTTCTCAGTGCTCTCCACCTGACTAATCCTCAGTACTGGCTCCTTACCAAAAAGCACTACTTCCACTTCTGTTCTCATGCTGTCAAACACATCTGGAATAAACTCACTTCCTCAGCTTAAACATAATTCTCTTATCTGAGCTTGTCTAAAGATTTTTTACTTCTCCTCCTGAATGAACTCTTAAGCTGCAAATTGCTTACTGTTGCTCTCCACCTTGTAGTCCACCCTAAAATCTTCTGCCCTCGGCACGTCTGTCTCATTTCACAACAACCCCCCATACACACACTTTTTTTCCCATCTACTCCCTCAGCGGCTGCATTATTTTGTGTCTGCTCCTCAAAGCCACAGATGATCTGTAGCAGAGGACCCATGATCTGCTCTGCTGCTCAAAGTGTCTCTTCCCTTTATGATGGTCATAGAGCATCCTTAGGAATACAGGATGTCATTGCATCCCTGGATCCCCGTGCAAACTGAGCGGGATCAAAGAGGAGCTCCTTTAAATAACACGCAGAGGAGGCACAGGTCATTTCTATCATGCTGCCCCCTTTTATAAGCCCTCTGCAAGGTTTGAGCATGCCACATCCTTCAATATCATTACTGAATTCTGCTCTTAGTAACTGAATGCAGTTATCAGACTTCTAGAAACAAAAAAGTAACACAGAGGCACAAATATTAACCCAAGAATGACATCTGACTTCTTTGGCATTTTCAATAGGTTTAATTAACCATTAAGAAAAAAATAATTCTCCCCACAAATATTTCCATTCAGTTGTCTTTAAACATTCAATTTCCATCTGCTTTTCTTTTACAGCAGACATAACAAGAGGGCGCTTAAAACTTGCTTTTATTAAGAGTACGTAATTGAAACCACTTCAAAGCAAGAGTTAGGAAAATATAAACTAGATGATGGATGACCATTGACTATAATTTCATTGTTACACATGTTGAATGAACAATACTCAACCCTAACAAATTATTTTATTTATTTTATTATTATTACTATTATTATTATTATTTACTCTGATTTTGCTTGTCTCATATTCCTTGATTTCCACAAGTGCCTTGGTTCACAAAGTAATAATTTTCACAAGAGCACAACTTGTGAGGTTGTTTTTCTAAGTCTGTGATATTTGCAGCTGTAAAACTTTGGTGCTGCAGTTAATACTACTAAACTTTCTCATACCTCTCAAGGAAGATAAAAACCATTGATCCAGGAGAGAAAAATATTTGATTGAGAGGAGAAAAATTGAATGCATTTATAACTGGACGGTGATATGAAACAAGAAATAGTGATTTTATTTGCATTGGCTTCAATGGGAAATATATTTATTTCCTTTCCTCCAGAGTTGATTGTATCTTTAGTCTAATCTTTCATAATGCTTATGATATCTACATTTACCACAAGTGTCTAGCTTCCATTCATATGTTGTACCAGCTCATTTTTGAATGTAATTATGGTATAAATGTTGATCTTTGTTTACATTATTTTGGTGGTATTTATTTAAAAGTAGCTCTCATGAAGAGAAAAGGTGAACATGTTAGATCTTAAAGAGAGAAAGAACTTTCTCTCAATTTGGAGTCAGTCTGATTTTAGCTACTACCCATGTTGAAGTTAAATTATATTAGATGTAGAAAAGAAATTATTATTAATGCAAGGTAGGTATGTGGAAACCTTCCTGATGAGGATTATATTGCTGCAACCATCATCCAGCGATTAGTTTGCTGTTGCTCTTTTAATCATGTTCTTTTAGCAGCCAAGTAACACATCAAAAATCCACTTGGCATACACAAGGTGGATGTATAAGCTAGTAAAAGAGCAAGTGCAGAAAGTGGCATAAAGTGGAGTAAAAGTGGTGTGTATTGGATGACAGTGAACTAACAGTAAAGCGAGAGATAGTAATTTGCTGCTCTGATCCTTTAGCTTAACATCTTAATCCTTTGCCTTTGTTTCAGACAGATTTTGCGGTCTCTGGAGCTCAGTGCATTAAAAATACCCTGGTCTTGATTCAGTCAGTTGTTTAATATAATGCCAAATATAAGCACATAGTCAGGAAGAAGTCAGTTCGAAGATTTAGCTGCTTTGGTTAAAGTATATCTCAGCTGGGCTGGTCAGCCCACTACACTTTCAATATGACCTATGATATCAACCCTTCACTTTTTAGGTCCACTGAAAATGCTAGGGCACGTTTTCACCACATTGAGATGCACTTTCACATCAACTCCCATTGATCCAACGGAGCGAAATTCCCAGGGTAAACATCAGTATAGATAAGGACGGAAACTGGAGAAGAAAACAAAATTGGATAGAGGAGAGTAACATGCACAGGACATGACAATGGTCAGTGACAGGTTTACCAGAGGGCTTCCTTCTTCTTTCCCTCGCATTACTGCTTCTTCTTGCGGCTTGTCCTCTGTGTCACTTGGCTGGGGGGCGGCCATACCCCTGGGCAGCCTCTTGTCACTCTGTCTGCACCCAGCTCAATAGTCATCAAGTGAGAAGCAGCACTGCTTTTTAAGCCTAAAACACATCCAGAGCCCACGCTTTTGTAAAATACCTTTTTCTCTGTATATATCACTTATATTACTATATGTAAAATTTATCAGTAGGGATTGGATTTTTTTTTTCTTTATAGGTGTAAGAGAAATCATTCTGTTAGTGCATCAATAAGAAAAAATATGACTGAAGCAACAGCAGTTGTCCAATCCTTTCAGAGCGATAGGTATTTTCAGTATCATCTGTATACTTTTTAAGATGAAAACACTAAATATTTTTTTAATAATCTTTTCCAGTAGTATTTTTTTTAACCTTTGTAACACCAGGTTAGTTTCTTTTCTTTAAAGGAAGAAATCACATTTAATTAATAACCAAGCTCACAGAGAGTTCTGCAGCCAGGGGATGCTGGAAACTGTGTAATGAAGTACAGTGACTTGACATTTCAAGTTTCAAAAGTTTACCTGAATTCAAACATTCAGTCAGTTATATTTGCCACTTCCATTGTAAATTATACTATCAAATGGTCTTCTCCTGGCTGCTTCTTTCAAATATCGTAAGTGATTTTTACATCTTGAGAATCACTACCACTACCGTTAGGAAAACAGACTCCAAGTCTTTAATTTAAGATGCAAAGTTCAATTAAATCTTGAATTTTAAGTTTTGACACCTGATACTGATTGTTTTTATCAACCTTACTGTCAGCACAAAAGCTTGGAATGATTTGATTTCGAGGATGGCACATGAAGAAAGATAACAAAAGATTCTGATATCAAGATAATAAGCAGAGTTTTTCATCACATATTTTTATCTCTAGGGCTCCGAGATAAAATGTAGTTTATACTGCATTGTGGTGTTAATTGAAAAGTATTAGTGATCTGTTTATCCTGCTTTTGAATCTGGAATGAGTAAATGGAAAGTGCACAGTTGTTAATTATGCATGTCACCTGAGCTCTTAAAAAACAAAGTTGAATGTAATTCTTCAAGGGCATTGTTGATTTGTGTGATTTAATTAAAATCTCATAGCTTGCATAACACCTTATAGAAATGATTCAATTTTTTTCCTTATACTTAACAATCTGTCAGCCTATTCAATTAATTTCACTTTTGATGGTGAATTTTCATCACCATTTGTGATTTGTGTGATTTGTGAAAAGTACTTCTATCCTTCCTGCACGCCTGCAAACCTGACTGATGTGCAAACATTCTAAAATTTTAGTATTTCCCCTGAATGGTTTGGGTTATGGCAGTGTTTCAGGATTTAGACTGTAAACTCCCTGGTTTTCAAGGCTGGTCAGAGTTTTACATTTCTGTAGTGTGTAACTTCTGTAGGCACTGTTTGAATTTTAGGCATGACTACAAGGGAAATGTTAATACTACTTGCTGCTTGCAGGCAAAACTCAAGGATATGAAAGTCTAGTAGGAGGTGTTCCTGCTCACGGCAGGGGGTGATTGGGACTAGATGGTCTTTAAGATCCCTTCCAACCCAAAACATTCTATGATTCTATGATATGAGAACAGACAAAATATCCAACTGGGTTAGAGCAGCAACCTGTGCAGTTCAGTGCTCTGTCTCCAGACACGGCAGCAGGTAACTCTGTTTGGGGAGAGCATTTGGGTCTGGTTACTCTCGGTGATGGACTCTTCCCTTCCCGCCTCAACACCTACAGCTGGTGGATTAAGGATTGCAGGGATATATTCTGTTTGCTTTAGTGTCTCTCTCTTTGTTGTTGTTCTGGTTTGAACTCCTTCCACAACCTGCAGTAGGAATATCTTCTACAAGTTCACTACTGCCTGCACAAGGAAGTAAGTTTCTTTATCCGTTATAAGTCAACCTGTTAGTTTAACTGAACGGTGTTCACTTCTACTTCTATGGGCTTTACTGGGTAATGGGTTCACATTTGCCTTATTAACTGCTAATTTAATGGCTGGTGACATTGTGATGCTGATTGTGTAAACCCCAAGGTGGGAAATTATGGTGAGGTGGTCATGCAGCTCAGTAGTGTCTCTTCTCCTAATCTAGCAATTTAATATCCCTCTTGTTTCTTTGAATAAGCTTAACTCTTTGAGATGAATAGTTCAATACCAAACATTAGTGGCGAACTCACATAGGAGTGGATAGTTTGGGCATTCTTAACTTTGAGCTGAATGAAGATAACCAAGAGGTTGGTACCGGGGAGGATTTGGAACTTTCCCACAAACACTACTGGTGCAGGTAACATAGATCATCAGCACCGTATTTCAGTCCATGCCTATGGTGCAAGAAATGTGTGCCATCTAGAAATGTGCACCAGGTATCCTTTTATTTTTCTTGAAAAATATTACTATCCCTAGTCATATGTTCATCTGCTTGTAACTCACTGAGGGAGTGGGTGCTCAAGGGGTCATATAAAGCTTGATAAGGGGACATGTAGTAGTAGGTGTCCTGCCTTCAACACCTACTCTGCAGGGAGGGGACTGGATCATGAAGCCAGAGGAAGAGGCTTACACTCAGGAACAAGGTGTTTTAGGGACTAATGCTTTCTGGAGACAGTGTGAGGTGAAGGCAATACTGTGTGAGGTGGCATTGCATGGAGGTGGGCTATGCAGCCCAAACCTGACTGCATAGGTAGCATGCCCATATGGCCCGTAAAGACTTAGTTTTATACTGAATTAAACTGCAACCTGATAGAATGTGAGCAGGACTTTATTCCCTTCTGCCTGTGTTTATGCCGCAGAAGAAGACAAGTGCTTTAGCAGCTGGTAATTGACTGGAAATAGTTAAAAGAACGGGATAAAGTTAAAAATCCTTGAATATGCTTCACTTCACACTATTCAAAAATAATCTGGGATCAAAGTGCGCAAGTATAAAATTGAATGACAAGAAATGCTTTTCTCTATTGCTTTCACCACCCATACTGTCTATCTTATTTTGGGTTCTGGCTCTGAACACTCTTTGCTCAGCCAAGGAGGGGCAGAGGGGAAATGAGAACCTTCTCCTCTGTGCAGTGGTGTGAGGGCAGCACACAACAATAACAGTTCCTGGGCTCCCTCCGGCGAGGAGAGCTTGGGAACCACTCTCTGCAGCATCCACTGATGAACGAGGTTCAGGGAAAAGCTGCAGCACTGACATCCCCACTTCACCTGGGGTGAGCGGGACGGGTGATGTGCGGAGAGCCCTCGGTGCCAGGGGAGAGAAAAGCACAGATTGTGCAGAACTTCTCCCTGCATCCAAGGGGAACCGTGTGGGAAGAAAGGTCTGGGGCACCTGCATGAGGCACCTTTTCTCCAGTGCTCCTCCTGGGACAGCATCCCCTCACCACCCGCTCACCAGAACTTGCAGACAAATGGCACAATCTACCCTTCCTTTCATCTTTAGGACTCCTAACAGCATTATGCAAATCCCAGCTCTGTCCCTAGCAACCCAGTCCAAAGGCAATTTTGTATGCCTTTTTATTTTC
Source organism: Thinocorus orbignyianus (assembly GCA_013400375.1). Classification (NCBI taxonomy): domain Eukaryota; kingdom Metazoa; phylum Chordata; class Aves; order Ciconiiformes; family Thinocoridae; genus Thinocorus; species Thinocorus orbignyianus. Next base: position 1,166,769 of record VXBW01001549.1, read on the forward strand.
TTCTTTTTTTTCTCCCGCCTTGTGACAGATTTCATCCCCAAAGAGATGAGTCCAGTAGAGGACAGAAGTGAAGGCTGCTGGAGTACAGTGTGTCTGGTTTTGAATGCAATGAGTCGACGGCTGCAGCCTAAGGCACTGGTGTGATTTTGTTTAAACAAACATAAGCCAATTAAAAATACAAAGAGATTCAAGGAAAAGATGCTCTTAGCTGAAAGCCTCATGGGAGAATAATTTAAAGAACAGATCAATAGCAGTGAGAGAGATTTGTTCCCATAAGACCAAAAGCCAGCATGTAACAAATCTTGAGAAAGGCATTTATAGGATTGTATTTTGTGAGTGACTGTGGAATAAAAGAATAGTGCTTTAGCATAATTATAGTTAAATATTTACACAGTCTTAGCTGTTTCAGGGAAAGCAAATATCCTTGCAAAGATGATTTTCTCCTATTCAATATATCACTGAAAGTGCTTGCTATGCATATCTTTATTACAAACATAATAATTATACAAATGTGCCTTCAAGGAAAAGGGTAGCTGAGAACGCTATCTTTAAATAAACAAAGTCACAAAATAAGAACAAGATACACTATTATCTACCTGTTAAAATATTCTTCCCCTTGTTTTCCAAGTCACAGCTTTTGACTTGTAACCTCTTTCACGCTCAAGTGCACGTACAGAAATCCTCAGAAGGTGCAGCAAGAAAAAAGCATTATTAGAAATTGCCTGAAGTTATTTACCTAAATGGTATTTTTTTTTAAATCACCAACTGTAATGTGCAATATTTTGGGACCTTCCCAGGGTAGAAACAATATGAGATATCCCAGCTACCTTGCTACTTAGACATCTAGTTCAGGTGTCTTAGTTAAAGAGAGCATGTTCCCTAATTTTCAAATATTATAAGCAGAGAAGGGAAAATCATATGGACTGAAAACAGTTGTACACTTAACGTGCCTTCCAGAGGATGGTTCAGAACCGTGGTTCAGTGAAGAAATCACTTACCCCCTGAAGAAATATCACTCCTGCTCTATTAAATGTGCAGGGACAACACAGGTACAGGTATCCTAGATTGAATCCTTATAGTCGATAATATAAATTTACCTATAAACATAGACCTTTGAGAAAACAGCTGCTGAAAAATATATTTTTTTCCAAAGGACGATGTTTTTCTCCCGGTCATGAGGAATCTTGAGGGATTGCTTCTGAGGTCTGACGTTTGTCCGGTTTGCTCAGCAGACCAGAATAACTTTGAAGAAGCTACTTACAATCCTTTTTTTTTTGAGGTTGGAATGAGGAGACTGTTTTTGTAGTAAGATGATTAAAAAAAAAAAAAATAGGGAATGCAGTGTTTGGTTCCACTGCTTTGCTCTGTGTTCATTAAATCAATGGTAAACATCAGTTTACATCTGCTGAAGAAATGGCCCATTGTTTTACACTGCTCAGAGGGTGAAGTAGGAGAAAGATTAGCAATGCAGTGCAGCTGTTACAGAAAAAAGCCCAGTAGCTTCTGTGGTGCTGTATTTACCAGAACCATATGGGCTCCAGAAAGCACATTTGTACCGTGCACATGGTTAAAACCCTCATGGATAACTTAAGCATCTTAACGACACTGTTTGACTCCCAGCTCTCTTATCCCACTCTTGGAGGCCCCAAATTAACTTGGGAGTGACAAGTTAACTCATTTGCAGTATTAGCAGCTGCTAAGACCTCTTTCTGTGCTCTTTAATGTTATCTCTTTCCATCAGCAGCCTTGGACTTGAGGATGCCCCTTGATGTCAGGAGATGAATAACATGACAGTACTGCTGCCAGGTGCTGGCAAATCCCACAGGGTATTCGGTGACTAGAAAGTTTTTATATGTCATGTATATAATACCTATATATATAACATAATTCAAATGTGGACGTATATATACATGCAACACATGCACAAATATGTTTCTTAAATGCAATGTGTATTGCAAAACACTGAGGAAACCTTTTTTTCATTTCCTCTGAAGCGTTCCCTGGAAGGTCTAAACATGTTTATAATGAGGGCTAGGAATGTGGCTTTACCTCAGGTGTTTTCTGCTTGCCTTTCAGATTATTGATGTTTGTGGTCAGGATTTCTCTAATGGCTCATGACACAGGTGCAAATGCCATTAGGAAAAGCTTCTAGATGAGAATGAAAGCAGGAAAAGTTTTCATTCTTCATATTTTAGCCACCTAAGGAGCAGAAAAGAAAAGGAAAGCAGAGAAAAGAAGCAAATCCACATAAAATACGCTATTTCGTTTGCTGAAACGACTAAGTGGAACTAGGAAGAATAGGAATAATAAAATAAAAACATTTCTTAGCTTTATAAAGCTAAGCATGATGTAACAAAATAAGAGAGCAAAGTTTGGCAGAATGATAGAAATTTAACTAAGACATGTGAATGTTATAGAAGAGGGTTTTTTCTGTGCAGCATAATTACAGGAAGCATGTGCCTTTCCAAGAGCTTCCTGCTAAGCTTGGAGGAAGCCAACTGAAATCTTCATTGCCTTTTGATCAGACCTCAAATAAGGCCACATGTTCATGCCACTGAGCTGCATTTGACTTACCACTTCTCTCAGGACAGAGCAAATGTTCTTTAGAAAAGGATGTGCTTTCCATTTTCTCAGTTAATAAGTCAAACATTCACTTTAATGGTAATCATGAGAAGAAGACCCCCAAGGTATAAAAATTTAGATGAAAATATAGGATTTGCAGTACACCATTTTTTATCCATGTAATCAATATAAACATCTACTTGTAGAATTAAAAATGTCCAACCAAACTACACTAAAAGTAATAAAAATAAAACAAAAAGCAAAAAATAAAATTGCTCAGTTCCAGAATATTATCCCTTTAAAAGTCCGCTGGTACTAAAATACTAAAGTGTATATTTCTGTAAATATTAGTGTGCATAGAGAAAGCTTTTTTTGTCAAAGAAGGGTAATCTAAATTGATTTGAAGTATTAATGCTATCCACTATGCAGTATTATTTAATCACTTACAAAGGAAAATATTTTTGGCAGAGGTGTATTTTATAGAATGCTTCTCTAGATTAACCACATAAATGTATGCTATGATAGGGGTTTTATATCCATATTTTCCTATTCTTGTTTATGTGAAAATTGAAAGAATTATTTTAATCACTTCATTAAAGAAATAAACCAGTGTTTAACTGCCACATAAATGGCAGTCTGGAAGCTCTTTTTCTTAGATATCCCATTGTCTTTGCTCTGTGCTTCAGTCAATAATTGTTAATAAAAGGATAAAGTAATTGTCTGAGTAATTGTGTAATGTGATCTTCAGAGAATGATTGGGATTTTGTTGTTGTTTAGAGACAAGATTAGACATCGGAATGCTTCAGCTTCTTTCATGGCCCACTGAAGTGTATTTCATGGAAGCAGCATAGTTGGTGAGCAACATCTTGATCTTTCTGAGCCTCATTTTTTTCGAGCTTGGAAATAATGGCAATGATTGTTAACATTCTTACGTGTGATATTAATTAAAGTTTCTAGAGTGTTTAAAATACACTCGAGGGGGTGTGACTTGGGATAGATGGCAAAAGTTGCCTACATTTTAAATGATCAAAATTACCTGAGTGAGAGCAAAAATTATTCAAACAATGTAAAAATAATAAATAAAATCCACCTTTGGATACCTTTCATACACAGCATGCAAGAGGTAAAGGCTCAGTAATTTTTCATTTGTACTTCACTTTTCAGTCACACTCAGAACTTACTGGAAACGACTGTGGGGCGCGTGTGTGGGTGAGTACCTCTCCCAAGTATTTCCTCCTGAAGAGCCAGCCCAAATCAAGACAACATGTTGTCCCCCCTGCTGCACCTCTCCTGTTGCGAGGGTTGAAGAGTCCATGCCCTCCACAATCCTCTCGCCAGTGACATTTCTGTGTCTTGATTTGGATATTAATATGGTGTGAATGTGGTTCCATACATTTTCCCACATTTCTCTTTCACTGCAGGTTAAAGGCATGCCCAGGTTTGGCCTTTTGGAGAAAGTTATGACTTCACTATCTATTCATGTGGACTCTTAAATTAAAAATTGATTAGGTTCTGTTCTTTGTTTTCTTCCTAGGAGTGAGAACCTATGAGGAGGCAACCTGAAGAGCAGACACCCGGGAAGTAAAACAACAAAGTATGCTGTGTGGATGATGGGCTTTACCATTTCAGCATTATAGAGATGTAACTGCTAAAATGAAGTCTGGCATTGTTTTTTCTCATGGCTGAGTGAGTGGCAGACCCTGGGGAGAAGGTATTAGAGTTCTCATCTTGTAACTTAACTTCTCCTTTTGTCGTCCTGCATAATTGCTGTCACCCAGGTAAAGCTGGATTGTTTCTTCCATGGTAAATTCTCTCCCACACAGCCCTTTGACCTTCAGGCAGCGAGAGCAGCAGGGTTTCTCATCTCATGATTTAACTGAAGAAAATAACTACTTGAAGAGGAAGTACTTTGAAATAAGCAATGTCTCTGAATTAGAAAACTAAACAACTGTTTTTTTACCACAAACAGGGACTCCTGGGAATATTTGCCTGGAATTAACAAAAGATGCAACATTTTAATAACTAAGGTGCTTAATCATGGGAAGAATTTCAGCAGAAATTTGAGTACAACTGGGACAGTTGCTTAATTATGAGTAGAATTCTGATAAATGTAGAAGCAGCTCATGTTTTGTCAACAGACATTAGAATGACTTATGAGCTCTTATTGGTTTTCCCATTCTTTGACATTCAGAAGTCCAGGATATATTTAAAATGCTGAAAGAAGTGAGGTAATTGCCCTTAACAGTGAAAGTATGGAAAAAATGTGTCTATTTGGTAACCAGATACCTTATTAAAGAATGTTTTTTGCTGACTGTTGTTCTGATAGTTCTTACCCCAGCCAAGAGATTGAGCACATTTTCTTGGCAAAAAGTTCTGTAAGTCACCCTCTCCAATCTTTCTTTTCAGCTTCTTGGGGAACAAACCCAATCTGATACTCACTGAGAAGGTATGTGCTCCTTAAAGTCTTCACAAAAAAGATCAAAGCATAATATATCGTTGTAGTGTCAATCTGTTAATTTTATTTGATTACTTCTTGTATGAATGTAGTGATTTATCCATTCGATCTATTGGTATATTGATTCAATCTTAATTGAGACCTTAATTTAATTATTGCATTATTCTAGTTTTAATTAGCAAAGCAAAGCTGTAGTGTATTAGCTCTTTGCTGATGTGTCTATCTATCTGACATCCAGGGTTTTTTTAATTTTTATTTTTTTTAAATCCATAAGGGCACAAAGGACTTTTTATTTCAAAATATTGTGTTCAGAAAAAAAAAGAAAGAAAAAAAAAGGAAAAAAAGAAAAAAAAGGAAAAAAAAGAAAAAAAGAAAAAAAGAAAAAAGTACTTGTAATTAGGAAAATTTAAAATTTGCAAGTCTCTTTGGGTTTAGTTGCATGATCAACTTTAATTCACTCACTGCAATGAATGTCTTTTTTCAGGAGACGCTTGGAAAATATATTTCAAGCAGATGCATATGTAACTGCTGAGAAGAAAATAAAATCTAGCTTACTATTTGAAAAGTTAAAAAAACTACAGAACTATTTTAGTACCATGCATAAACCCCATGTTTTGCCAGGGTGCCAGCTTTTACAGTCATAGATTTCTCAGTATTCTAATGTCTTTCACTACAGTTGTAGGTTTGAGATGTGTCTTTAAGTCCAATAATCTTAAGGATGATAATGATGCTGGCTGCTCTTAAACCACCTGAGTAAATACTTTCACTATTTCAGTTTGTGTATTCTCACATGACATGATTACTCAGGAAGCAGTCAAGTCTTCTGAGTAGCTAGTTGATTCACCTTACTTCCTTCTGTTCCACCACCCCAAACTTTTTGTGCTAAACCTTATCAGTGGGTTTTAAAGGTGATGAAACCAGAAATGCAATTCATGCCTGTAGTATGTACTTAAATTTTCTACTTTTATTGAGATGTGTTCATTAAAAGTCAAATTAAGGACCTTGTATCTGACCAGAAAATAGGATGACCCTACATTTCTGTGCATGCTTCCATTCTCTTCGTACCTCAGTCTGCTCTTCCTCATTTGTGATCGCTGCTTGATCAGTCCTACAAGTCCTACCATGTGGACAAGGCCCTGCCATGCCAAGCAGAAGTCACCTTAGGGGGTCAGGGCTGTCAGTTCAATGCAGAGAACTGTTAAATAAAGTACCCCTGACACACTGTATGCATTTTTGTTTCAGTGTAGGCAAAAACTGTGAGGGAAATGAATAAATGTGCCCTGAAGTCCAAGGGAGTAAGCAAGCTGTAATGTAAATTGCTATTCCTTTGTAAGCTTGGACAGCCTTCTGCTTCTACAGCTGAAATTAAGTTTTTTAAACTTCATTTCCTGAGGTGTAACATTTTTCTCCCCGAAGTTTGCATAAAGTACAAACCATCCATTTCCACAGTCTAAGAAAATGAAAAGTCAGTCCTGATTGTTAGGAAGACTAAAATCCTTTATGTCATAAATATGGAACACGGAGAACAATGTAGATTTGTTTTAGAAAGTCCAGGAAAATGAATGACCAAGGCTTTTAATATAAATTACTTTTAAATATCATAATTGCTGACACTTCTTTTAGGTCATAGATCAGAAGCAGCATTTGTAGAATTTCTCATTTTATTCTGAGAATTATGAAACTATCAGAAAAAAATTTTCTTCCTTTTCTATTTTCCTTTTCCACTTCCTTGCCCTTTTCCATTCCCTTTTCCTTTTGCCCCTTTTCTTTTCTTTTTCCTTTTCCTGTTTTCAAGCATACTGAATAAACAGCCTTCATATAACTCATGCACAAAACTCCGTTTTGAGTAGACTACATCAAAGACAGTATGCCGTGAGGGTAGTGCATTTGTTGAAGTCCTGGATGCATCCTTTGAAGGTTGAGTTATTGCAAATGGTGTCATTGTGGAAAAGGGACAATTAACTTGGATGATCAGTGGGTGGTGACTATTGCCATTGCTGCATAGTTTGGATTTACACACAGCAAGGGTCAAACACTTCACACCCTTCATCGCAGAAATGAACTGTGTAGAGGACTCAGGGGTCTGAAACACAGCACAAGCCTACATTTTTCTATCTGTCAAAAGATTTCAGAAGTAATTCATTGTTACAGCTCCCTGGAGTGAGAGTCTGCTTGTCCATCTGATTTTCCTGACTGAGCGCTTTAAACATTCTCTGAGGAAAAAACTGTTGTAGCCTTGTTTCCAAAGCGTAATAGTAAAGACGGGAAGTGTGAAACCATTTGGAATCCTTCTTCCCTGCTGTCATATTTTATCACAACTTGTGTGTTACGTTCGTGAGCAGCTCTTGATTGCAGGCCTCAGAGCTTATATTATTTCTAGATGGTGGCTGGTGCCCCTCTGAAAGATCTTTGGATTTCAGAAATCAGATATACAAGGCTTTAGTTATCAGATATTTCACATAAAGTGAAAAAATATCATGTAAGTTTGATGCTAGAGTACACTGCGGAGTAGGACCAGGATTATTCTGAGGAAACTTTTGTGAAATGAATGGCATTGCTTGACCACCTTTCCAGTGTTATAGCTGAAATAAGAATCTAATTTTTAAGGCGTGACACTGTGAAGATCTGCTGATTCCTGCTTTATAGACCTGGTTGCCATAAAGAGATTGTTGCCTCAAATAAAGGGTTGGGTCATGTTCTTATTAAAGAGGAGCAGAAATAACATTCCTGTTCATTATAGTATGAGAGGTTCATAATTATTTATGTCTTTTGTTTGCACCACAATTGTGATGATTATTGGGAACTGGTAGAAAAGATAGCATTTAGGAAATTTAGATAGACTCTTTGGTGCTTTCCTTTAAGAATAGCCACGAAATCTGGATTTCAAGTAAACTTGTGATGAAAAATGAGTGGAGGAAGGACATTTTTAAGTCCTGTCTATATATACTTCCAGAGTTTTGATTGCAGCAAGAACTTTTTTGAATGGAGAAAATGTGAAAATGGGCTTTAATGTATAAAGGTATTTGTTCATTCCTCACTACAGGAAAATTTTAAACTTCATAAACTGAGGAAGCTTAATTTCATGAACTATAAGAAGTCAGCTTGCTCAGCTGGCACATTTTCGCAAGTTCCCCCTACTCTGCTCGAAATAACCTTCATCTCTGCTTTCTTTTTGTGCAGGTTATATTGGATGTTGCCTTGAAACACAGCCTATGGGAAATCAGCTTGCCCAGTGCAAAGTGCAATCAGTCAAACTGATTATTGTAAAAAATACCACATGTAAGATACCCAGTGCTGTGATTCATAGGAGCTTATAGTCACTTTCCTCTATGCTGCTATTAAACTTCTTCTTGACTGATTTGCATTTTGATGAATCACCACTGCTGCGTGTTAAGTGATGTACCAACACTTATTATTAAAGTACATCTTTCAGGAGGAATGGTCCACTAGAGCTACATAAAACATTGTAATGTTTATTAGATGAATAAAGCCAGATGGCATCAACTTATTCTGTGTCAAGTTTTCTGGTTGAATAAACTTCCCATTTGTACCTCTGGTTTTTGAGCAGCTTATCACAAGAAAGGGAATAAAAAATATTTTAAAAGGTCTTTTATATTAAGTAGGAGTTGTTTTGCTGCTTGATTGGTTTCTTGTTTATTTTAAATTTTGTTTCCACGAGCCCAAGACACTGTGTGATCTTGTAGGTGGATGCAGGTTTCACTCCTGCAATTACTCCAAATAACTGTCAAATCTAATATTTTATTAATATTAATAATACCTTTTGTGTGTGTGTGTCTGAAAATGGGGGAAATGAGCAGAAAGGTAATGGGGGAGAGGCAAAATGCACTGGGAATGCTCCAGCTGAGACAAACATCCCTGCCTGTAGATAAAGGTGACATTCTTCTTGTCAATAAATCACCAGCTTAATCCTTAGCTCGCTTTAATCAATTCTGGAAGATTTCCACCAGGGCACAACAAACATGTTGATTCAAAGCTTATTAATGAAATTACTTGTTAATTCAACATTAATTAAATTGTAATGTGAACAATAATTTCTCTTCTGTAAATATCATTTCATTTTGTGATGTAAATGGGAAAGAGGAAACACTGAGGATAAAGACTGACACTTCAATGAATCTTAAGAAAGAGAGAGTGGCTTTTTGGCAGTTCTATCTGTCAGGAGAGTAACAAACTGTAACATTATGCTTTGCAACCTTGTTAAGCAGAAAGTTGTGAAGGAAACAGCATGGTTCTTTCAAAAAGGAACCGCACTTTCCAGTCGAGGAGAAGGATGTTAAGCACATGGAACTGATGATGTGAAAACAATTGTGAACAAAATATCAATATTCCATTTTCCTGTTGTGCCAGTCATAGGGTGTTTGGATATTCCAATATTGTCAGACTCAGTCTGTGGAAAAATAAACGGATGAAGACAAAGTCTATTTTTAATAACGGCATAAACACGGGGAAGAAAGGTGGGAAGTGTTTTATTGATTATCAGAACATTTCTGATATTTAAAAAAAAAAGTAACTTTATTTTCCACAGCACAATGAAAGCAAGTTCTTTAATGTTTCTTCAGTGAAACCAGATTTCAGGGTACAATTTGGCCTTTACCGTATTGCTATTTGTTCCTGGAATGAAAGAAAAAGACATTGATGTCTATGTCTTCTGAAACTTGATCTCACTTACTGGTTAACTGACTGGTTAGATTTCATTGCTATCAGTTGGAGGTTATTGCTATTTGGAGGTTATATTTCATTTTGACCATACATTTATTATGGACCTAAATTTCTTCCCATATAAGTTTTTCTTGAAGGACATAATTCCATGTAACATGTTGGAGGTGGTGAATTGGTGTTTACTAATCCGGTGCTAGTTTGTCAAAGCCCCATACAGGTCTAAAATTTAGTATCTCCTACAATGCTCCGTTGCAGAAAGATTTTTCAGTGACGACACTGGGAAATCAGCTAAAAATCAAAATGACATAAAAATTGTTTATGTAGTAGTTGAAAATTTACCTGCTCTCACAGTAAATAATTTGAACAGTGTTTTCCAAAATATTCAGATTTGCTAAAAGATAAATGTCCATTTCTTCTCAGTGTTTGAATCTCTCTCTCTTCGTGTCTCTCTCTTTTCTTACGAAACCTACAATTTCTTTATTTCATCTGTGAATATCCTGTGTGATGTTTAGATGTGTGAGCATTAACACACCACTAACAGTAAGGCTGAGAGAAGGCCTCTTCATCGGATCTATTCTTTCATGGTTTATGTTTGGCAGGTTTTCTTTATTATAAAGCTGGTTGCAGTTTTTAAAATGATCTCTGAACTCCCAAATGTTCTACACAGCTTGTCTTCTAGCTTCCTTATGGATTGCAATACTGGTATATAGCTTGAAAAAATAATATTAATCTTTTCTCTTTGTAGATCTCAAATTACCACAAAATTGTTCTCCATTATTCCTTGCTCTAATGCTGGGAATATAAAGAGTGGAGGGAATTAAAAAATCAGTGGCATAGTGTTTCAGTAGGAATACGAGGTTTAAAATCCAGACCGCAGAATTCTTTGGTCTAAGAAAAAACCTTGGATCACGCTACGTTTTATCTAAAAATAAGAGAGGTGAACATTATTTCAAGACAGACCATCAGTGCTGGTTAAAAGGCATGGGAAGAAAAGAAAAAAACACTGAAGAACAGCAATACCATGACTGACTACAGAAAAGGAAAGGAAAGAAGTTTTTTCTTCCAGCTGCAAACTGCTTGCTGGCTGTGACTTTCAATAACACTTACCCATGACCCTGTCAGCTTTTAACTTTCACTTTTTATTTTAAAAAGAACAGATAAGTAACAGACATTACTCAGCTCTTGATTTGGCTTTTTCAATAAGAAGTGAGAGTTAAACTCCACTGCTGCTGCTCTAAGTGCTATTGAAAACCATCAGCTTCAGTAATAAAACAAATCAGGTGGGAGCAGACGAGCATGAAAAAGGGCCTGGAAACCTTATTTTTTATTAACCTTTTGTTGACATTAATACTCTGCAGTAGGAGATTCACACAGTGTATGTATAGAAAGACATTTGAGAATGAAGCACATTTGCTTACTCAGGAAAAGGTTAGAACTGACTTAAGAACTAGAGGTCTCTCTCAGGATTTGTCTTCAAATAAAAGCTGCAGTCAAGCCTATACGAGTTTCCTTGACAGAACTCTGGACCAGATCCAACAAGAGGTGCAGGCATCTGTTAGATACTTAAGACCAAACTTGCCTTTCTGAAAGCCTCTGCTTAGCTGACTCCTGATGTTGAGATTGCCCAAGCTCCCCAGGTTCTATACTATTTTACCTCACATTGCCCCAGATCCTGCCACAAGGAATTCTTTACACATAGGCATCAACATCTCTGTTTTGACCATGGGGGCAAAAAACTGACGCCCTTCTCTCAATTTAAAACTCTCGTTGAGAGGAGGAATCTACCTTCTGTCTCTGTTCTCAGATATATTCATGACTTTTATGCAATCGTTGCTTAAAGTAAAAGGCAGGAAATGTTTTGGAAAGAGCCTCCACAGCCCAAGGTTAAAAGTTTCTGGTGGTTCTGTAATTAGCAGGCTATAAAATCAGGTGTTAATTATTACCTACTTTTAAACCACTGACTTCTGGACATTCTTTTACACAGCATCAACAGTAGTGGCAAGTGCTTAAATACAGTATACCATAGCATTTCAGGCTCTTCAGTAGGCAGGAAAAAGGAATATGCTGGCCTTCTCAGGTAGGAAAAGGAATTGAACGTGAGTTTCCTTGCCTTGGAATACAAAAGTGTC